>PVJA010034344.1:6269-22427 GCA_004027025.1 Myocastor coypus | reverse complement strand
TAATCTCTGTATTAGAGAGAGAAAGGATAACCATAATGACAGACTTCAATACTATTAAAGAAGACATCGATAAAAAATTAGAGGAGAATAGAAAAATGATGGACTCCCTGACGGAGCAATATAGGAAAGACATAGATCGCATGAAACAGTTTCAAAGAGATATACAAGAAAATAACACCTCGATCACAAGTTGGCAGAGCCGAATGAACGAAAATGAAGATAGAGTTTCCAACCTTGAAGACACAGTTGCAGCCAGTGAAAGAGTAAGAAAGGATCTTTTTAAAACAACCAGAATGCAGGAAAAAATAATTCATCATCTGCAAGACGATGCGAAACTGAGCACGCATGTGTGACTTTGAAGTTGTACCTGTTTCCTTGCAGATTCTGCACTTTTGTATGTGATGAGAAAAAGAGTTAAGAAGACCTGGTTATTGCAGGGCTTGCCTATTTCAGTCCAAGCTAAAGGTCCAGGCCTGAGGCAAACCCAGGAGGTTGTTGAGACTAGGGCTGGCCACACTGAGGGCATTAGTACATGCTAAGAGCAGGAACCAGTGGGTGGAAACTGACCCATGCCAGAGTTGCCCACGTTGGTCATAGGTCTAATTTTTCCCATCTGAGTAATGGGATCAAGGTGAGCTCAATACATGTATCAGGAATCATGGTTAGTTTGTGTCCTCAGCACAATGATGGGGTCATCTCCTCTTGGTTTCCCTGAAATCATTTATGTTCAGCCAGCACTCAGCTTCCCAGATAAATGCCTCCAGGTGCTTTCAGTTGCTAGCCTGGGCCCTCAGGTCCTGCTGCTGGTTTCTCACAGATGTAGAGAGCCTGGAGCCATAACCAATCACCTAACTAACTGGTCCTTTGGGCCTGGCAAGAGGAGGAGTTTAAGTCCTTCAGAAATAATCGTTCATCATTTAGTAGTTGATTTTATGTTTTTTGTTTTTGTTTTTTTTTTGTTTTTTGTTTTTTGGTTTTTTTTTTGTCTTTTTGAGACAGGCTCTCGCTAAGCAGTTCAGGCTGGCCTGGAGCTCACTTTTGTAGCCCAGGCTGGTCTCAAACTCACACTGATCCTTCTGCCTCAGCCTCCCAAGTGCTGTGATTACAGACATGTGCCACCATTCCCAGCTTATGTAATTATTTTAAGTGACCTGATTTTTTTTATTGTAGTTGCTCTAAATGTATGCTCTTGACATTAACATACTCTCACCTTCTGGCCAGAATAACTGGCTTAATTAAAAATAATCTGTGTCAGGGGGCCCGGCAGGATGGCTCAGTGGTCTAAAGCGCCTGCTTAGGAAAGCTTGGGCGGCTGCAGGGACCACGGTTTGATCCCCAACACCACATGCTGCACCAGCCCTGCCCTGAGGGCAGGCTGAGCTGGCCATAAAAATAAATAAACAAAGTTCTGAAACAAGAAAAAAATAAAATAATTCTTTAAAAAAATAATAATAATAATCTGCGTCGGCCATACTTGTTCCTATTTCTCATACCAGATCATTTCCTAGCCCTTACCTTGTGATATTTAATTCAGAAGTGCTCAGACTTAAGATTTTTTTTTAATTTTATTTATTTTTATTCTTGTTTCAGAATCTTTGTTTATTCACTCATTTTTATGGCCGGCTCAGCCTGCTCCGAGGGCAGGGCTGGCGCAGCATGTGGTGCCGGGGATTGAATCACGGTCCCTGAAGCTGCCCAAGCTTTCCCAAGCGGGCGCTTTAGACCACTGAACCATCCCACCGGGCCCCAGAGACTTAAGATTATAGACTCTTTGCTTTGCACACCCCTGTGTTCTCACCAGATGAAAATTTCCATTAGAACAGTGTAAAATATAGTTGTAGTGCTATGGTATAAGACCAGTATTACAGACCAAATGTAGAATCAAAGGCACTCTAAAATGTCTTGTATCATCTCTAGCCAGTGGATAGCTGTATCTTTTTCCTAAAAGTGGTCGCGAAAAAAGTCAATGAACCATTATTTGTTTTTATGAGATTTAATTTTATGTGAGTTTTTTGGTTGTTGGTGGTTTTTGTTTTGTTTTGTGTTTGCCTTATTAAAACAGGTTTTCAGTAAGCTGTTCAGGCTGGCCTTGAGTTCAGTTTATAGCCTAGGCTGACCTCAAACTCGTAGCAATCCTCTAGCCTCAGCCTCCTGAGTGCTGGGATTATAGGTGAGGTGAGCACCACTATTCCTAGCCCATGAAATTTAATTTAACTGAAAAATAATATATGGACTTTTCTTTTAGGGAAGGATCTACAGGATGTTCAGGATCTCACTACTAGATCGGACTTATGGTGATCTAACTTGTAGTGATCTGCCTATTTACAGCCTCCCAAGAGCTGGGTTGCCACCATGCCCTGTCTCAATTGCTGTCTTATCATGCCCCAGGGGCGGGCCCAGCACAGCACACCTGGGGACCAAATCCCTGCCCCTGTGCCTGCTTGCAGGCACTTTAATCTGCCAAGCTATTTGGCCTAGACTTTTTTTAAGGTGTGTGCTCTTTGTCATTTTAAGAGATTTAAACTAAAAGACTTACAGGAATCTCTTTTAAGGAAAAAGAAATACCTCCCTCATTATCAAATGAGATGACCTGTGGGAGTGACTTGTTGCCTCTGAAGCACAACCATTTACACATTGTCACACTGTCATCATAAATGTTAGCTGGGAAATGCAGTCCCAGAGCACTCTGGAGAACTGCTTCCTGCTGTGACACCCAACACCTGATACCCAGAAGCTGATTTTACCAAGCACACAATACCCATTTTGGCTCTGCCCTGCTATGACTCCCATTTGTACCCCAAGAGCATTTCTGCGTAAAGCTCCATGCGTACCTTCCTTTCTCAACAGTATTCTCTTCTGTCTCCACAGTTCTGAATGACATCATTTCAACCATGTTCAATAGAAAGTTTATGGAGGAATTGTTCAAGCCCCAAGAGCTCTACTCCAAGAAGGCCCTGAGGACCGTCTATGACCGCCTGGCTCATGCTTCCATTATGAGATTGAACCAGGCCAGTATGGACAAGGTGAGCAGATGGCTTCTCTGTCAGCCTGGCTACATCTCTGGAACCTTTCACGAATGATCCTGGGCAGGGGTCATGGGATAATATATGCTTTGGTGCCTTGCAGAAAATAGGGACTTGGAAATACTAGCAAGGGTTGTTGAGTTGTAGAGTTGGGACAGACCTCAGCAGGCACCCACACTGCTACCTCTCTTGCTTATGTCACTCTGCCTACCTAAAGAGAATGCTAGTTTTCTTTTTCTTTTTTATATTATGGCCAGGTCAGCCTGCCCTGGTGGTGCAGCTGGCACAGCATGTAGTGCCAGGGTCCCTGGGGTTGCCTAAGCTTTCCTAACCAGGTGCTTTAGACCATTGAACCATCTTGCTGGCCCCAAGAATGCTATTTTTCATATCCACAGTTATGAGGACATATGCCTACCCCAATATTTCGTAAATACAAATAGAAAAAGTTCACTATTTATAATGTAAACATATCTGTTTCTTCAGTAAACAAATTATTGATTTGATTTCTAAAATACTAATTTTAGTATTTTGGCATTTTTTTTCTAAAATACTAACTCTGAGCAGGCATGGTGGTCCACACCTGTAATCCCAGCCCCTGAGAAGCTAAGCCCAGGGGATCACCATAAGTTCAAGGCTAACCTGCAGTACATAGCAAGATACTGTTTAAAGAAAAAAAAGAATGCTGGGGCTGGGGAGATAGCTCCGAGGCACAAGTGCCTGCTGGGCAAGTGCAAGGTCGTGAGTTCGAACCCTGGTCCCACAAAAAAAAAAAAAAAAAGAATGCTAATTCCATACAAACAAATGTCAAGTATGTTAGCTTTACCATTGTGATGAAACACCCAACTTGAACAGCTTAAAGGAGGAAAGATTATTTCAGCTCAGAGTTTTAGAGCCTCCAGTCCATGCTTGGCTGACTTGAAGGCTTTCAGTGAGGCGGGAATATCATGGTAGAAGAGCAAGACATAGGACAGCTGTGTGCAGTGGTGAGGGAGCAGAAAAAGACCCAAGGAGAGGAGAAGTGAGCCAAAGCTGGCTGGCAGGGGCCTCTGGTGGGCCTGCTTCCTCCAGCGCCCACTCAGTCGTGAGCTCGTTAGTGGGCTGGACTCCTGATGCAGTCCCATCTTCCAGTTGCCTTTCTGGGCCCCCACCTCCAAACATTGATATGTTAGGAATTGGGCCCTTGCTATTTGAGTTTTGGGGAGGTACCTCTTATTTAAATCATAACAGCAAAGACAGACAAATCTGATCTGAAGAATGTCCAAATAATTATGGACATACTCTCCTCTCAAGGAGAAAGCAGGTAACTCCCACTTACTAAGGATGGGAGTACCCTTCAGAATTTCCCTTTGAAATAGTATTGTACAAGAAGAGAAAAGAGGGGGCCCAGCAGGATAGCTCAGGGGTCTAAAGCGCCTGCTTGGGAAAGCTTGGGCGGCTTCAGGGACCGCAGTTCGATCCCCAGCACCACATGCTGCGCCAGCCCTGCCCTCGGGGCGGGCTGAGCCGGCCATAAAAATGAGTGAATAAACAAACAAAGGTTCTGAAACAAGAATAATTAATTAATTAATTAATTAAAAGAAGAGGAAAGAAAACTGTTGGCTTTATACTGAAGAAAGCTGACAACCAGGTGGTCAAGGACCATAGCAACAGTGATATGCTGACCGTGGCATTTCACTGTGTGGTCATCTTCCCCTATAAAATTCATGACCCAGCTAACCATGAGAAAACATCAGACAGATGTCATTGGCCAGTGAATTTAATCACCATGTTATGTAAACATACTAATAAAAATTATAACAACTTTTTAAAGTCATTGCTATGCTACGAATACCTGATTAGTATTCAAAACTGTCAAAGTCACTAAAAACAAGAATGTCAGGGAAACTGTAACAGCCACCAAGAAGACATGAATAAATAGGATAGGGTCGTAGAACAGAAGTAAGATATTAGGGGGAGGACTGGGGAGATAGCTCAGTGCTCTCAGCACCTTCGCAGCAAGTACAAAGACCTGGCTTTGATCCCTGGCACCACACGCCGTGTCAGACCCTTAACTCCAGATCCACCATGCTAACCCTGAAATGGGGCATGGTGGCACACACCTGTAATTCCAGCACTAGGGAGGCTGAGACAGGGAATCACTGTAAGTCTGAACTGCAAGTGAAACCCTGTATCAAAAACAAAATATAAATAAATAAGTAAAGATGTTAGGGGGAAGCTAATGACATCTTAGTCGATTATGTACTTTAGTTAATTTGACAAATAATTTCAAGTTTCTCTATTATATAATTTTTTTAAAAAATCATAAAGACCCACCAGAGGTAGTGGATGGTACTCGTCCATCCCTGGTTTCTAGAAGTTTCAGAGGCACATACTTCCTATAAATATGCCCTCCTACCTGCTGCCACTTTCTTTTGTGAAGTTACTGTCTCTCCCTAAGCCTGTTTTCTTACTGTAACATGGGAATGGTTCCTTCCTCTTCCTGCCCACTAGGAGGCAGCCATACTCAACCAGGCATCATGGCAGCCTTCACATCTCTCCTGAAGCACCAGATTTTCATAAAGACCAAAAACCAGGTGAGGTGGCACATGCCAATAATCACATCTACTCAGGAAGCTTAGGCAAGAGAATCACAAGTTAAAGGCCAGCCTGGACAACATTGCCAATGACAGCATTTGGGCTAGGGACTGTGGCTTTTGCTGAAATCATTATACCTGCTGAAAAACAGACTGGATGCTGGGAAACTCATGCCCTGAGTCAAGCCTGGCTCCTGTCTCAAATAAAAATCAAAGGTGCAAAAAAAAAAAAAAAAAATCAAAGGTGCAGCAGACATGATAATGCTCACTTGTAACCCCAGCACTCGAGCCTGAGGCAGGAAGGTCACTATGAGTTGGAGGCTAGCCTAAGCTACAAAGTGAGCTCACTACCGCTAAAATGCATAGTGAAAACCTGTCTAGAAAAGACAATAAATAAGGGCCAAGGAAATAGCTCAGAGGCATAAGCCCCTGCCTGGCAAGTGCAAGGTCCGAAGCTTGATTCCCAGTATCACAAAAAAAAAAAAAAAATCGAAACAAAAAAAGAAAGAAAGAAAAAAATTCTAACCAGTTTTAAAACTGTTTCATTGGGAATAGTTCATTCATTAAAATGAATTTTTTAAAAAGATAGTGTGCGTAGCCATGACAGCACGTGTTCTTTCCTGCTGTGTCCACCGCCTGCCCTCAGCCTTCGCACCACCTCCCCAGGTCCCCAAGCTGGCCCTGGCCCAGATGCTCAGCACTGCTTTGTGTCCCCAGGAGACCCAGAAGAGGCACGGGTGATACAGCCAGCCTCATTGCTCAGCTGCCAATACAGCAACACACCCCCTTTGGCATTTGAAGGAACCAAGGATCAGGTTCTATGTCTTGAAGTTGTACGACAAGATTGATCCAGATTCGCATTTTATGAAAGACCTGGCCTGGCAAGATAGCTCAGCCAACTAAAGCGCCAACTTACGCAAGTTTAGGCAACTGCAGGGACCACGGTTTGATCCCTGGCACCTATATGCTGCGCCAGCCCCACCCCCAGGGCAGGCTGAGCCAGCCATAACATAAATAAGTAAAATAAAGTTTAAAAAAATAAAATAAAATAAATTTTTTAAAAGGAAAGAAAAAAAGATCTGGGCTTAGAAAGTTTGGGCCGAGTGGAGATTATCATGGCCATGGAGGATGAATTTGGGTTTGAAATTCCTGATATAGATGTGGAAAAGTTAATGTGTCCACAAGAAATTGTAGATTACATTGCAGATAAGCAGGATGTATATGAGTAAAGTCCCAGACCCCAGGCACACTGGCGATGGGGGTGAGCCTGTGTTGTCCTCACTCAGCAGCTCTGCAGGCATGTATTTAAGTTGTCTCATTTTGCCCTTGGAAAATAAATTGACCAAAAAAAAAAAAAAATTAAATTTAAAAAATAAAAAAAGACAATAAAAAAAAAATAAGTCTAAGCCAGGCCTGGTGGCACATGCCTGTAGTCCCAGCACTTAGGAGGCTGAGGCAGGAGGATCAGTGCAAGTTCGAGACCAGCCTGGCCTACAAAAGTGAGCTCAAGGTCAATCTGAACTGCATAGTGAGGCCCTGTCTCGAAAGGAATAAATAAATAAATAAATCTATCTAAGGAGGCCATGGATATAGCTCAGCAGCACAGTGCCTGCCTGGCAAGTATAAGGTTGTAATTTCAATTCCTGGTATTTAAAAAAAAAAAAAAAAACAGCTAAGGATTTAGCTTAATGATAGAGTAACCCTGGGTTCCATCCCCAGTACTGCTAAATAAAAAAAAAAGGGAACAAGAAATTCAGCCAGTATCAGTCAGCTCAACAGATCAAAATTATACATAATTATACATACCTGATGAGAACCCAGAGGTATTAACAGGATGTGAAGATCAAAGGCCCAGACCTCTCTTTTTCTTCATTCTTTTTTGTTTTGTTTTTGTTTGTTTTTGTTTTTTGCAGGCCCAGAGTTCAAACTCATGACCTTGTGCTTGCCAGGCAGGCACTTGTGCCATGGAGCTATCTCCCCAGCCTGTTTCATTCTTTTTTAATAGTGCAGTGGGTTGAACCCAAGGCTTTGTACATGCTAGGCAAAGGCTTTGCCAAGGCTAGCCCAAAATTGATGTCCTACCTACAGTCTACAGTTGGACATACCTGTAATATAGGGGGAAAAAAAATTTTTTTTTTTTTAAGGAAGCTTTACTGAGCATGGTGGCACACATCTTTATTCCCAGAAGTCTAGGAAGATGAGACCAGAAGATGACAAATTTAAGCGTGTCCTTGGCAATTTAGTGACTTAACGAGACTGTATCTCAAAATAAAATTTAAAAAAAAAGAAAAAAAAAAGGGGGCTGGAGATGTAGCTCAGTGCAGAGGTCCTGAGTAGTTCCATCCTTGGTACCACACACACACACACACACACACACACAGAGGAAGCTTTGTTCTTTATATTAACTATCTTACATATTTTGTGTGTGCCCCAAGATAATTTCTCCCCACTCAGTGTGGCCCTCACAAACCAGGTTACATCCTACCTTGGACATGTCTGGTGATCCACATTAGTAATGGCACCCAGAAAACAATGCCAGAGGCCAGATATAGTGGCACACTCCTGTAATCCTAACACTCTGAAGGCTGAGGCAGGAGGATTGCTGCAAATTAAAGGCCACCCTGGGCTACATAGTGAATTCAAGGCCAGCTTGAACTGCATAGTGAAACCTTGTTTTAAAAAGACAAAAAAGGAGGGGAGAGAAGGGGAGGGAAGAGAAGGGGAAGAGAGAGAGGGGAGGGGAGGGGAGGAGAAAGGGGAGAGGAAATCAGGGGAAGGGAGGAGAGAGTGGAGGGGAATGGAGAGGAGAGAGCTGAGGGGAAGGGAGGGGAGGGGAGAGGAAAGCAGGGGAGGAGAGGGGAAAGGAAGAGAGTAAAGGGAGGGGAGAGGAGGGGAGAGGAGGGAAGGGGAAGGGAAGGAAAAGGAGAGAAGTATGCCAGGCTGTACAGCAAAAAATAAATAAATAGATGGCTCCATGTGCACATTTTCTCTTCTCCTCTATTTATGTATGTCGTACAGGGTCTCACTCTGCAGCTTGGGCTCATAGTGATCCTCCTGTTTTCAGTGCCCCCAGTGGTGGGATTACAGGCATGCACCACCACACCTGGACTTTGTCCCTGGCTCAGCACACCCCTGGGGTGTTGCTGGTATAGCATGCAGGACCAGGGATTGAACCTGGGTCTTTGCACTTGCCTAAGCAGGCACTTAGTCCGCTGAGCTATCTCATTTTCTTCATGTATAAATAAAACCCTAAAGACTGTACTTAAAATGAGGATAGTGGGGCCGGTGAGATGGCTCAGTGGTCTAAAGCACCTGCTTAGGAAAGCTTAGGCAACCACAGGGACCACAGTTCGATCCCCAGCACCACATGCTGTGCCAACCCCACCCCCAGGGCAGGCTGAGCTGGCCATTAAAATAAATAAATAAATAAAAATAAGGGTAGTAATAGCTACTTCATCAGTTACTAGGAGCCCTGGGGAACATACCTAAGCCTGGCACATAGTTCGGTAGTTACCATTATCTTCTTTGTTCAATCTTCCCCCTCCGCCATTCTTAGCACTGTAGAATGTGTACCATAGGTTCACCACCACTGATCTACAAAATCAGTAGGTATTTATTCACACCTCGGAATCAGCTAACAGCTGACCTCCTTAACATCCTCTGTGGCCCATACCAGGTGTTCTCTGCTTTCTTTTTGTATGTGTGGTACCGGGGACCCAACTCACAACCTGGACCTTGCCAGGCAGGCGCTTATGCCACTGAACTATCTCTGCAGCCTGGAATTCTCTGCTTTCTATCCAAAGAATTAAGCAGGGGCATGGTGGCACAAGAATGAGGCTATCCTCATGCTTGTGCAAAAGGAAGGCAGCATTTAGGGGCTGCTCAAAGGACCGAGGTGCATGGATTTTACGGCATCCGCAGGGAACAAGGGCCTGCTCTCAGTGTGGTTGCAGCAAAGGCGGCGTCTTCATCACACCTGTACTCTTTGTCCTGCCTCTGTGTGACGCAAGTCTTAGTATCATCCTAAGTCTCATCCTGGGTGCGATTGTTTTGACACAGGATCTTGCTATGCGGTTCAGACTCATAACAATCCTCCTGTCTCGGCCTTGCTAGTGCTAGGACTATAGGGGTATGCCAGCACGGCACAGCCGGGATTCCAGGGCCTCTGGCATGGCATGCAGTATCAGGGATGGAACTTGAGACCTGGCACTTGCCAGGGAGGTGCCTATGACACTGAGCTATCTCCCTAGCCTCTGGATGTGATTTTTACTACACCAGAGGTATGGATAGGTTCTTTCAGTGAGCATTCATGCTTGCAGTTTCCTCTTACCGTCTATAATTTGCCTCTTATCATCTGGAGAACACCTAGTGTGAGTTTTAGAACAGGGCAAACCATTTTCCTGTCCCACTAAATTTGATTTTAATGGCTTTCTTTTCTTGGCTCTGGCTTTCTGGTGTTTCTGCTGACCAGAGTTGCAAAGGCCAAGCTTCTGACTTCCTGATCTCTCCTCAGGTGTTATGGTAGCTCCATAGCCCCCAAGAATGGTTCCGCTTTTTTTTTTTTTTTTTCTTGTTTCAGAACTTTTGTTTGTTTGTTTGTTTGTTTGTTTTATTTTTATGGCCGGCTCAGCCTGCCCTGAGGGCAGGGCTGGCACAGCATGTGGTGCCGGGGATCGAACCGCAGTCCCTGCAACCGCCTAAGCTTTCCTAAGCAGGCGCTTTAGACCACTGAGCCATCCTGCCGGGCCCCTGGTCTGTTTTTTAACTCCCCGCTGTAGCTCCACAGACCGAGGCAGCTTGGCTGGGCCTCCCTTCTCCCTTCTTGTCATTGCCAGGTTGACTGACCTCACATAACCTCACTCATCTCATCAGCTCAGAAAGACTCCATATCACCCTAAATCCTACCATATTTAGTCTAAATCATTTTCTCTCTCTTTCCAAAACCTTTATTAGCCACTCCTCTCCCCAACTTTATTTCTCAGCATCCCCAACATGAACTGTTTCCAGGCTCTTTGCTTCTCTCCTCCACAGATCCCTTACTGCCACCAGGACCTCACACACAGGTGTGTCCCTCAACTATAATTCCTGTCCCCTCCTCTCAGCCAGCTTCAACCCAGCAACTACTTGAAGGCCCACTTCTGCCACAAAGCCTATTCTATTATTGTTGATTTTTTTTTGGGGGGGGGACCAGGGTTCGAACTCACGACCTTGCACTTGCCCAGCAGGCACTTGTGCCTCAGAGCTATCTCCCCAGCCCCTATTGTTGATTCAGGCTGGCTTTGTACTCACAGAATCCTCCTGCTAGCCTCCTGAGGTTGGGACGACAGGCCTGGACCGCACACCCAGCTTCCACAAAGTTTTTTTTTTTTTTTTTTTTTTTTTTACCATATTGGTAATCACCACTTTCCTCCCCTTTGGTCCCTCTTGGATAATTAATACCACCCATGTGGCTTGTTGCTTAGTAATGTTGTTCATCCCTAAAATTGTTCCTCTTGGGACCAGGGAAATAGCTCAGAGGCATAAGTACCTACATGGCAAACACAAGTTCAACCCCTGGCCCCACATGCCATGTGGTCTCGGCCTCAGATCCCATCCTCAGCTCACCGTCTTGGCCCCAGATGCTAGCATCCACTGTGAGACCCTGAAACCAGACCTGGTGGCTCATGCCTGCAATCCCAACACTAGGGAGGTTGAGACAGGAGGATCTCTGTGAGTTCAAGGACAGCCTCGGGGCTACAAAAGTGAACACAAGGCTAGCCCAAACTGTATAGTAAAACCCTGTCTCAAAAAATATAAGAAATAAAGGGCTTTTAGGCTAACTCAGTGGTTTAAGTGCCTGCATGAGCAATCAAGTCAGGCACAGGGGACACTGGTTCAGTCCCCACACCTACCCTCCAAGGCAGCCTGAGCCAGCCAAAAAAAAAAAAAACCTTCAAAAAATATAAGAAATAAATCAAAATGAAAATGTTCCTCTATAGTAGTTAAATTTTCTAAGACGGCCTAGAAGGGCAAGCCTATAATACTAGCACTTGGAAGGCTGAGACAAGAAGGTCATTGCAAATTCAAGGCCATCCTAAGGGTACATAGTGATTTAAAACAGCTTGAACTGCATAGTGGGATCTAGCTCCAAAAAGATACAATAGTAGAACTCCACACATGCTGCTTGTAGATGTGATCACCTCACTCCTCTCTGCAGCCCTGCCATGTTGGGAGATTAAGAATACTCTGTGGATGAGAACACTCGGGCTCAGGGAAGTTAAGAAACCTGGCCAGAGCTGGGGATGCAGATCAGTGTCAGAGCATGTGCTTGGTTGGCGTGCTCAAGGCTCTGTTTGACCCCCAGCGGAATAGTGGACGGAGGGAATCTTTGCCAGAGTCCTACCAAAGGTCAGCAGCAAAGGAAGCCTTGAGTTCAGGATCCCTTCCTCCTCCAAGTCCAGAGCCCAGGCCCTCCAACTGCCAGCACTGTTTCCTGTGCATCCTACCCACAGCACACATAGGCTGATCAGAGACCCTGGTTCCTCAGGCCTGTCCCGGGCTCCTCCTATTGTCTGAGGTAATTACTTCCATTGCCCCCTTGTACTCTGAGAGCCCTGCACAGGTGATAACGGATATGGTGCCCTGTGCTACTTGGTCAGCCCAGGGGTGGCTTTCAGTAATTGCTGGACTGAATCACTGCTGGAGATTCTGACATCCGCTTTTATGATCCTATTTGCTTTGTTTGTGTGTGGGTTGACAGCTCTATGACCTGATGACTATGGCTTTCAAATATCAAGTATTGCTGTGTCCCCGACCCAAGGATGTGCTGCTGGTCACTTTCAATCATTTAGATGCCATCAAGGGACTCATCCGAGACTCCCCGACCATCCTTCATCAAGTGGATGCGACTTTCCGGCAGCTGACAGAAGTAAGAGCATCGTCAGTTTATCTCTTTCCAGCCCCGTACCTGCTCTCATTTCTCTGTAAAAGCAGAGTCTGTGGCAGAGAGGACAGGTGAGGAACGGCAAAGCTTGCCACTATCCCAGAACCTCTCCCCAGTCCACCAGTATCTGTTTTGTTAATATGATCAGCATTGTCACCCAGTGGCCTCTGCTGTCACCTAAGTAAATGGAAAAGCAGTGAAACAGAGCAGAGCCATTTTCTCCCTACTGTTCTGGAAGGGAATAGGTGGGGGACATCTGCTGAGCCCTGGGGACTGCCTCTGCAGGCCTCTGGAGGGTGGTCCCCCTTGCTCAGCTGTGGCATTGTAGACTTTGTCCAGCTGCAGAAAGAGAGTGCCCTCGCCCCTACAGCCCTTCTTTATCCCTTGCTCAGGGACTCCTGTCGCTGAGCACCCTGCCCCCAATCCTCTCCCCAGGAAAGTGCTTCTTTTCTCTTTGCCTGCAGGTGTATGGGGTCCTCTCTGCAGGAGAGTTCCAGCTGATCCGGCAGACGCTCCTCCTCTTCTTTCAAGACCTACACATCCGAGTGAGTGAGTGAGTGAGTGGGTGGGTGGGTGGGATCTGCTGCCTCTGCTGAGTAGGGTACAATATTCGCCAGGGCAGACAGGAACCAAAATCTTGCCCCGTTAGTGATTCCAGTCATGATTTGAATCTGCGAGGACCCGTGTTTTTTTATTTCTTTGTTCCTTGCAGGGTTGAGAATAGAATGCAGAGCCTTCACACTGAGCCCTTTATTTTGTTGTTTTGAGGCAGGGTCTGGCCAAGTCTCTTAGTTTCCCAGACTTCGCTCAAACTTGTGATCCTCCTGCCTGAGCCTCTAAGATTATGGGCTTGCCCCACCACACCCAGTTTCCATGTACATGCGGCTCATCTGAGCAGTTCTTTTTTTTTTTTTTTTTTTTTTTTTTTTTTTTTTTTTTGTCTTTTTGAGTCAGGGTCTCACTGTGCAGTTGAGGCTGGCCTTGAGCTCACTTTTATAGCCCAGGTTGGTCTCGAACTCGCACTGATCCTCCTGCCTCAGCCTCCCGAGTGCTGGGATTACAGGCGTGCGCCACCACGCCCGGCTGTCTGAGCAGTTCTTAAATGCACTGACGAAGACCACAAGGCTACCATTCCTTCCAAGTTACTCTGAGTTTCTTCGAAATACAGTTTCATGTTTGGCCTCTGTGGAGGAAGTGTGCTCTTGAGGCACCAGTCTGATCTCACCTCCACATCTTCTCTCAAGCCTTCTCATCCCCACCTTGTCCAGCATCTGACACTGTCCATAGGCTGCTGACTAACGCTTTCTGAACCTCTACGTTTCCACCCCATCCTGATGCCCCTCAGGCCTTCCCTTCCCTCCCCGCGTCTCCAGACCTTCCTCCCCTTCACCCACTCTGTTCTTCAAGATCTCTTCCCATGGGTCTTTCCCTCTCCCTTTGGCTACCAGCTCCTTTGCCTGGACCCCTGAGCCTAACTGCACTCCACCCCCAGGTCCACAGCTCTGCCTGCTGACTGGAGCGCTGCATAGTCACCCAGGGGCTCCCATCTCAGTGCTGAGGACCTAAACTCATGCCAGTCTCAGTGCTGCCCCATCTTTCTGGTTTCTTTTGAGAATACCACCATTTTTCCATTTACTTGACTCAGGATCAGAGTAGAACCTTCAGTTCCCCCCCTTGGTCTTCCAACCACATTGCTGAGCTTCTGAGCTAGAAGCTGCAAGCTGGAATCTCCTGGGCAGGATTTTGTTCCCTGTGACAGCTTAGAAAGTTGAGATGGAAAAAGTGACATGTGCACTAACCAACTTTTTGTCACTGGAACCCAGTACCTGAGAATAGCGAGGAGCAGAGGCTTCGTTTAGCTCCCAGCTTCAGTCCATATTCTGCTAGTTCCACTGCTTGGGCCTGAGGTGAGGCACAGCATCATGGTGGGTGCAAGGGCTCAGTGAAATGCAGCCACTCACCCCTTGACAGCCAGGAAGCAGAAAGCTGGGAAAGGCAGGGGGCCTGGGACAAATACACCTTCCACATCCTCCAGGACAATGCCCCCAGGGACTGTCTCATCAGCCAGGCCCCGCCTCCTAAGCGTAGCATCATCACTAGCATAATCCACTTGATGGAGTCAGAGCTCCTGTGACCACCCCAATCCCCAAAACCCATCCACTGGCATCTAGCACACTGAGCCTCTGGGCAGACATTGTGGGTCCCACCTGTCCTAGTACAGTGCAGCTGCAGAAACCTAATTAGACACTCAGTGTCTGAATCTCAACTCCAGGGCCAGCTCCATGATCTGGAAGACATTACTTCTCTTGGGCCTTAATTTCTTCACCTGAAAAATAGACATTCTAAATCAGTAGTACCTGGCCGGGCGTGGTGGCTCACACCTGTAATCCCAGCACTCGGGAGGCTGAGGCAGGAGGATCGGTGCGAGTTCAAGACCAGCCTAGGCTACAAAAGTGCACTCAAGGCCAGCCTGAACTGCATAGCGAGACCCTTTCTCAAAAAGACAAAAAAAAAAAAAAATCAGTAGTACCTGATTGGGCTCACAGGCTAGGGTGGAAGGGAACGCATCGTATTGTGTCTTTTCGTTTGTTTTCAGAACTGGGGATTGAACTCAGGTCCTTGCACTTGCCAGGCAAGCACTTATTCTATTGAGCTGTTTCCTCAGCCCTAATCAGCAGTACCTGATTTAAAGTTTTTCAGGAGGACTGACAGAAGCAGCAGGTGTGAGGTTCTGTGCATGTATTTGCTCATATACAGAAAGTATAGCATGCTCCTAGAAAGATAGGCAAGAAACTGGCCACATTGGCTACCTGGGGAGTGTGACTGTGTGGAGGACAGGGCTCAGCAGAGAGACTTACTTTCCTTTCCTTTATATATTTTCTTCTGAACCTTTTAAACTTCACACCTGCATGTGTGTTGCATGCAAAAGAGAAATAGAGCATGTTCAGTGCCTGTCCAGATTTCCCTCCCATGGATCACAAAGCACACATAGATTTCAACTCTGACACCAGGTTTTCTTTGTGTGTGGTACCAGGGATTGAATTCAGGACCTTGCACTTGAAAACAAGTACTTATGGCACTGAGCTAGTTCCCTGGCCCTGATGTGAATTTTATTAACTATACTGTATCTGCTATGGATGGAGCAATAACATCAATATAAATTCAGATCTCTAAAGCAAGGCATAGTGGCACTCACCTATACTCCCAGCACTGAGGAGGTCGAGGCAAGAGGAGTATCGTGAGTCCAAGGCCAGCCTGGGCTACACAGAGAGACCCTGTCTCAAAAACAGGAAGATTTCTACAGATTAAAACAGAAATATGAAAGTACAAATAATAAGTTTTCCACCAAATTTAAAATCAATTTTAGAATACCAAAAATTCCACATAGTATTGTTATCAAAACTGTGTATATTTGACACATTTTATGAGTTGAAGCAATACAAATAGCCATATTGATTTTTCAATTCTGACACAATTAATTATCATGAAAAGGCTTACCTAATAATAATTCTGTAGCAAAGTCATTAAAATATATTAAACCACAAAATCTATTAGACTTAAATTGCTAAATAGGTGTTATGGTTTATGTCTAGTTGTCCCCCCAAAGCCTCATGGAGTCATTGGGCGGGGACTTCTAGAG
>PVJA010034343.1:0-22614 GCA_004027025.1 Myocastor coypus | reverse complement strand
TTTTTTTTTTTTTTTTTTTTTTTTTTTTTTTTTTTTTTTTTTTTTTTTTTTTTTTTTTTTTTTTTTTTTTTTTTGTCTTTTTGAGACAGGGTCTCACTATGCAGTTGAGGCTGGTCCTGAGCTCACTTTTGTAGCCCAGGCTGGTCTCGAACTCGCACCAATCCTCCTGCCTCAGCCTCCCGAGTGCTGGGATTACAGACGTGCGCGGCAAAAAGATGACATTTTAATGGACCTTAAAAGATTTGTTCTGTCTGAATAGTCAAAGAAATGTAGTGGTAGAGAAATGAGGAACAAATATAAAGAACACTATCAAATGAAGATTTTTCTCTCTTTAATAAAGTTATTATTTAAAAACTTATGGCACCCCCCTTCTGTCCTTCTCTAGGACAGGAGTTTTCTTTCCCCCCAATAAATATATTCTGTTAAAAACAAACAAACAAAAACAAAACAAAACAAAAACATCTATGGTTAGTTTTGGGACTCAGGAAAACAGGAACATTATATAGGTTAAATGGCTGCAATGACTTTAAATGTTCCTACAAACTCCTGCCTCTAATTTACCTTGAAATTTTGATGTATATTACCAGCTCTCAGTGTCCAAGTTGAATGGATTATAATTTTTGCCCAGGTGTGTGAACAAAAATCTGTTCATTTGCGTGTTACAGGAAAAATACAAATGTGTAAATACACTATAGTACATGTGTGTATAAAAATATCTGTCTATATCCATAGGGAAAATTCAAACACAATAAAACAAGATAGTCTCTCATTGACAAAATACTGTATTTTCTCCAAAGGGATTGTGGAATGGGGTGGAAGAGGTAAGTGGGAATCTAAAGAATTATGACACATTAATAAAGTTTCTGAGTCACTGTGAAAACCTGTCTGTGTAAGAAGAGAAAGGTGCCAGGAATTTGAGAGCATTAAAATAAACCACCCAATTCACTTAAAAATCCAGATATTTTACCTGCTCTGAGTCATGCTCACTGTCTGACACATTTACAGGATGATTTCTCTGACTGAAAGACCACTGATGTGAAGTGTGAGGAGTCAATTTAGAAATATGAAATAAAGAAGATAAAAGGGTGAATTATTTTCCCTTCTTCTGGCTGAGTTAACACAGATTTTTGTTTCTAGAAGTATTGCCTTGACTTGAGAAGGATCATCTCTGTCTAAGGGGAAGAAATAAAACTGTACCTATAGTTCTAAAATTGTTTAGGGGTTTTACTTTTGCTTTTCAGTCTGCAATGGATGTAACCATTTCTCTTTATTCATAGTTATTTTATTTTATTTTATTTTTTTGGTGGGACTGGAGTTCAAACTCACGACCTTGCACTTGCCAGGCAGGCACTTGTGCCACGGAGCTATCTCCCCTGCCCCATATTCATAGTTATTTTATAAAGATGAAATAAGAGTTAGGATTTCTTTTTCAACATACAGCAAGAAATACCCAACAAGTGAACTATACATGTGATAGTAGATAATAAAATTCTAGTTATTTTGAATGTTTCGCCTGAGACATTAAGTCTGCTGTGGACAAGCACAGATATCTCCAAACTAGAACTGTGGGCTCAGTTTTCTTCACATTTTAAAAAAATCATCATGTTTGCTGTGAATGGCTTGGAAGTATTCTTTTTACAAATCCTGAAGCTAACAAGCAGAACAATAAAAACGAAATTCCTTCAGCTAGCTCAAGTGTCTCATCTTCCGCAATTATAATATTTATTAAGTTAGATTAAATTCCCTTTATGTGTCATCCCTTGCACGCCATCTTCTTGTATTGGTATCTGACTCATCCTCATCAGTTCCCACTGTTCATGTCACTGAGCTAGTCTGTGTGATTTCTTTTGGCCTTCTTTTATTCTTTTCAGAAAAAGGTTAATTGGATTTATTTGAGTTTTGCGACACTGCAATTTTAGTTGAATATTCTAAAAGAGCACTGGCAAAATTCAGCAAATTTTACTCATTTCTTTATTCACATTCACTTATTAATGGGGGATCCTCGTTCTGGTGTGTTCTTACACATGCTTCTGCCCAACATATATAGTTTCTCACCACCCGTATGTCCATCTCACCGGATGGTGTGATCTGGCAGGACAAAGTGTTTGTCCCGGAAATACTTTATGTTTCTAACATAGATTTCTAGAGAAGTTTCTGTTATAGTTTTTCTTTTCTTGTGAACATAAAAATGTTCACATTAGAATTTAAAAAACCTGAATAGGCAAATATATAAATTATTACCATCGATACGCTGGATTATACCATTTTTATTTTGTCAACGTATTATCAGCTCCTCCGTCTGTGCTACAGGAGCTGTATTTTGCGAGCACTTCTTCTACCAGGTGGACCACTGTTAGCATTTGTTAATGAAGGGCGCTGGGGAACAGCCACATGTGCCAGAGTGGAAGAAGCATCTTTTTCCAGGTTCTCATGGATCTTCCTTCTCATTCCTAAGGTCTGACTACCAGTTGGTGTCACAAACTCACTGATAAACTTGTCACTGCAGCAGGGAGATTTGTGCTCACCCTTGCAGTCCCCCAGCATCCCAACAAATGCCCAACAGGAGGCTGCAGTCACACCCTCCACAAAGAAACAGGAATGTCACTGTTGGAGACAAGGGCTCTCCAAGATTGTTTCTTGATTGGTTACTGTTCCTTAGTCTTAGATCTAGGTGTAGTTCATGCATTTTCTAATCCAGTGTTATTTTGCATCCTATTTTCCTTTTTAGGAAGTCAATTATTTTTTGATTGTTCATAATTCTTCAAATTAAATTTTTGTTGCTAAAATTATTGGAGTGATATTTTTTTTGTCACCAAGTTACTAAATAGATCAAGGTTAAGCATTTTCAATAATTCAGGTTAAGCATTTCTTGTATTACATGCATTTGAAAATGGCCATCTATGACATGTAGTCAAAGGGCACCAATTGTCTATTTATAAAGAAATGCCTTTTAGATCTAAGACAGTTTATTTATTTATTATTCTGATTGAACTTATTGGATTGTAATGATTTTCCTAAAGTTTTCCTCCAGCGTGATATGCTAGCTGCACAATTCTTCCTAGTGGAGACAAGCTTGAAAATGCTGACAGTAATGTCAAAGGGAATGAGAGCAGTAATAATTTGTGGTAACGGTGTTAGCAGTTAAGTATTGACCATTTAACTGTTATCGGCCACTGTTCTGAATGCCTTACACATATATCAAATATTTTAAATTATTTATTTTTCTTACAAATCACTGAGTTATTATTTTAGTTTTATAAAGGAGAACCTAGGCATCTGTATGACCAATTAAAGTCTCCAAGATAAGCCACATTATGTATGGTTTATCAGATTATCAGTACATCACATACTTAGGTGTTTCTGTCTATTGCAAGCTCAATATAATGCATAAATGAGTGTCAAATGAAATACCACTTGGCATTGAGTGAAATATAGTATCTTTTCTGAAAAAAGTCGTTGTCTATCACACTTAAGACTCAACTGGAAATATTTAGCTTAATACATATCAATATGCTTCTAGAATGATTTAGAATAGCTGGAACAGTTAAGCAAAAGCTCTCAAGCAATGACTCCATATCATTTAAATAAGGATGTGATTTGGGTGACAGCTCAATAGAATAAGTGCTTGCCTGGCAAACGCAAGGACCTGGGTTCAATCCCTGGTTCCGCAAAAAAATAAAAAATAAAAATAAATAAATAAATAAAAATAAAAAATAAAAAATAAAACAAACAAACAAACAAACAAAAAAAAACCCACTATGGGATACAGAACAATTGACTTAGAAAATTTTGTTGCTTATACAACCTGAGTCTTAAAGAAGTCAGGTGAGAGAAAGAAAGAAAGAAAGAAAGAAAGAAAGAAAGAAAGAAAGAAAGGTGAGAGTTTGATCTCACTAGATAAAAAGCAATCTAATAAACTAAAGTAAGTCAGGAAGGTATAATTCATATAAAGTTCAAGTTTGGAAATCAGTCAACACATTCTGGCACAGAATCCAAATGAAAGGAGAAAAACTACTTTAATTAGTAGATGCTAGAGGTGTTTAATAAATTTAAAAAGTTTTCCTTGTACTAAAAATAAAGTCATAAAACTATTTAAATGTAATAGACTATTTATAAAACAAATGGGAAGTATTATTTTAGCATAAAATAACAAAATTATTTCTGTTAAAATCAGCATGATAGCTATTTTAGCCAAAATATCTTTGAGATTTTAGTAAACTGTATATATTAAAATGTTCCTTAGGTTGTGCACCTATACTTAGTTGTTTCAGTTAATCATTTTTGCAATGTACCTCCCTACAATGTGCTCCCTATGTTCTTTTTTTTTTAATTACAAAGTCATACTACACATTACCTAATGTATTTCCTTCAAGTATTACAGAAACAAAACTGTCATATTGACTATCTATTGATTTGACTTAACGTTCTCTATATTACCCTCTCC
The DNA here is from genome assembly GCA_004027025.1 of Myocastor coypus. Lineage (NCBI taxonomy): Eukaryota > Metazoa > Chordata > Mammalia > Rodentia > Myocastoridae > Myocastor > Myocastor coypus. The sequence continues at coordinate 18,170 of PVJA010034343.1, read as the reverse complement.
AATGGACCTAGCTAATTTTGTGCTTTTCATTTTTTTTATGCTGATTAAACTAGAAATCCTTATCAACAAATCATTCTTCCTTGACTCAGTCCCTCTGTATCATGTTAGAAGTCTTGAGGATTGTGTTTCATGTCTCGCCTACTCGGTGAGCTTTACAGATATGTTGGCCTTCCCAGCTCCATCATCACTTTTCTGCCACTTATTTCCAACAAATCAGTTGCTCTTTTTTGATGTTCTCAGTAAAGGATATAACTAAACAACTGTTTCATATACGTTGGTAGATGAGTTATTTTTCTTATGATACTGAAATTCAGGGTTGACAAAACAAGAATAGCAGTTATCATCACTCATAGAACTTTGTCTGGGTTTGATACATGGTAGAACACACTTTCTGCTTATGTTTTTCTGTACCTTTACAAATAAAAAAATAGCATAGCTGAGCACAGAACTCTTCTGTGATGATTTTTTCCTTTCAAGATTTTCACTATTGTCTACATAGTTTCATATGTAGTAGAATAATATTGAGTCAATTTTATCTTTTTATCTTAATGATAATGCTTTATTCAATCAATGCTTGCAGATTTTCTTATATTTTTAAAATTAAAAATATTAAAAAGCAATGACCTCTATTTTACCTTGTATTACTGTCATGTTCTATAAAATTGCTCTTCTTGGAATATCTATTATTTATAGGTTTTCATTAGTCCCTGAAGCATCAGACTTCTTGTTAACTACCAGAAATGAAGCAGCGTATTGATTTAAGTAGGGGTTTTGTTTAACATTTTTTGTTCTTCTTATGACCTGACTCTTAGCAGTGATTTCTTTCTGAGTAAAAGTGACCTAAGGAAACAGACATTTTTTGTAATATTCTGCCAGATTCTAGAAATAAACTTTTTTAAGAGAAACAAATTATCTTTCAACCCTCATAATATTTCTATTTCCTTGTACTAAATATTTTTCGATTAGTTTCCAGGGGACTTTTTTCTTGTTAATTGTCTGTGTGCTTTTGAGTACATGTTGAATGTTGACATTGTTAGGACTATGAGAATATTGTTTACAGCTGAACAATGTTTCATGCAGGGACTTCATTTCCTACTTGTACAGACTGCTTGTTTCCTGGCATCTATAATTGCTTTATTTCCTGGTTCCTAGAGCTGTTCATCATCCTGTTGTAGCTCAAGCTGGTCCTTCTGGGGTCTGCTTCAAAGCCACCTTCGTAGTCACATTTTCAGTGGCGGTCTTGTTGCTCTTTGGTGGTAAGATCTCTCCTTCCCTTATGGTTTCTTTACCCAGTGTTTTTGGTGAAACAATTTCCTGTGCATTTCTTAGGAAGAGATGGGGAACATCAGGTTTTGAAAAATATGTGTGATCATTATTATTTTCAGATTCCATATTTGCAAATTTTCAAACTTATTCATATCCCCGCAACAAGAAATGGCAAAACTCTTTCAATCATTCAAAAATCACAAAAAAAGTTCAAGTGACCAAATGCGCATTCCCATCGGGGGTTAATTAATAAGGTGACATGTGACACTGTGCTTATTAAGAATCACAGTGTAGGGAATTTTTTTTTTTTTTTAAATGGTGATCTACTAGTCTGTTCTTTTTTTTTTTTTTCACTTTTGTGTTATTTCATGTTGATTGTGTTGTTTGAAAAGGCTTCAAACACAGTGTGGAAGTGCTGTTCAGAGTTTTTAAGGGGAAGAGAATTGTTACAAATCAAGAAGAGAAACATTTAAATCATATATGAAATATATTGCTACTGGCTCTGAACTCGATGTTAGGAGTCAAGAATATATGTTAAGTATGATAACTTTATGCTGACATACACATAAACAAGATTATGTATTGTTTCACTACGAAAATACTGAGCACAAGCTTTCAGAAACCCAATTCCAAATGCTCCCTAGAGACAGTGGTTTAGAAACTTCTAATTCAATGTTTACATTGTCTTTACAGAGTATAATTATTCTACAAAAATGATAATCTATATCCTCATGGTTTGCTTTATAGCATTCCTTTTGATTCATGGTTTTGATCATTTTGTTGTGCAAAAATTCATCTCTTGTAGTTTGAAAACATTTATTCAATAATGTTTTATCTTAGTGAAATAATTGTTAACAAAATATCAAATGCTTGGCATGTTCGATTTAAAAAATTTGTTTTATCTCTCTTTTTATTTCAATATTTTTAAGTTAATTAATGATCTAAACATTTAACTTTTGCTATAATGCTTTAATTTTAAATTTTTCTTATTCACTAATTGCTTATAATATTTTGACAATATAGACACAATACATATATATTTCATCATATTTCTATAAATTTTAATTTCAGATTTTATTTAGAGATCTTTTTTAGTTAAATTTTGTGCTTCACATCCTTTCTCTATTCCTTTGGAATTTTTGTTTCTCTGTGTTGTTTTGCTTTCTTCTTTTAAAATCTTCTCAACAACTGGTGACTTCCTGCAGATTATTATCTTCAGAGTAAGGCACCCCAAAACTAAATAGAAATCACTGTATCATTGCATGGTTGTGTGTGTGTGTGTGTGTGTGTGTGTGTGTGTGTGTGTACATGTATGTGTGCATGTGCATGCACTTGGACACATGCACATACGATTGTGGCAGGATTTGCTGGCTTCTGGGACTCACTCATTGCATGATGGATCAGAATCCTGGGGAAATGCTGGCAATGTGAAATATCACTATTTGTAGGTCTTCGGGACAGTAATCCCTTCTCTTCCACAGAGGGAATAAATTGTTAGCTGTAAATAAAGAGAATGGGCTAAAGATATAGCTCTATGGTTTAATCATCTGCCTGGCAAGTGTACAGACCCAAGTTCAATCCCTGGTATCTCATGTTGTGTCAGCCCTCAAACCATGTGTGTTGCATGCCAGCCACGGAAGCTGGTGTGGTCTTACATGCCTGCATCCCCAGTGCTGGAGAGGCTAGTTCAGGAGGATCTCTATGAATCTGAGATATGTATGAGACTTCATACCAAATAAATAAATAAATTTTAAAAATTAAAAAAAAATAAAGAGAGGTGTCATCCTGTTATAAATTTATTTATTTATTTATTTATTTATTTATTTATTTATTTATTTATGTATTTATTTTCCCCATAGAACTTTAAGAAACTGGTAGAGGTTTTAATCAAGGGAGAAGCACGAGGACAGTTTTGAGTGCTAGGAAGTAATGTGATTTGTTACAGCAAGTAAACAAATCACATATATTCCTTTCCTTCTGATGATAAGAGCTAAGCAAAACAAAGGGAGCTCCTTGTTAAAGGTATGCATATTTTTAAATGGAGTAATAGAAAGAGACAGTAGAAGCAGCAGCAAATAACAGGAGGAATGGAAGAAAGTGTGGGAGGAAGTAAAAGAGAAGAAAAAGGGAAGAAAAGTGAATAGAATATAAGTGGAAAGCAAAGAAAGAAATCTCACCGGTGAGGAGGTAGACAGAGAGAGAGAGGAAGTGAAGGTTTGCTTAATGGGGAAAGGGAGAGAAGGTGACAGAAGACTGACAAATAGTATTGTGCAGTCTCCCTAGATGTGGGCATTGTTTTAGTTTCTGTCATGTCACCACCAGCCCCTTCTAAGAGATCCAGTCCTCTATCCCAGTGGTGTAACTGTCTCCAGAGCAGAAAACAGGTTTGCTTGGCTTTGTGTGCTATTATAGATCAGCAGCTTCAGGACATTTTATTACCAAGCTATGAAGCAGCCATGCTCCATGTTACAAATATGTTTCTTAAGATTTTTCTCTTGCAATAAGAGTTCCCAATGAATGTCTTTTATGTTTATAGATAGCTGTCGAGAGCAGCTGAGGCTACAAACTGCTCACAGGTGTGAGGAAAGGCAAGGCCAGCCAGAATATGAACAGTGCCTGAAGCAATCAAGCTGCTTCAGTCTTGGGAAACATCTTGCCTGAGACAATTCCAGCCATTAGTCGCTAGGCAACCATGGGTCTTCTGACACTAACTTGGTCAAATGTGTAAGTAAATGTCACTGTGATGGCTGAGCATTCCCTTTCCTCTCATCAGGAGAGAGAAGGCTCCACCTGGCCTCAACTTTCTTTTCTTTATTTCTCCATCCTCTCCTCTTCCACCACCACCCCCAAACATCAAGAGCTGTACAGGATGCAGCAAATAGAAGTTTATTTGTTTTATCCTCTTGAATAAGTATTGCTTTGCTGTTAAAGGCAGTCTTATTTAATATTCCCAAATTTACTGTAACGAATGACCACATTCATTTTGAAAATGATTGAACTATTGTAGTTTGAGATTTTATCTGACGATAAGTACCTAAATATCCTAGAACTATCAAAATGGTACATACTTTTTAAATATGTACTTTTATTCTGTTTTTATTCAGTCACAGACTAGTAAAAACTGATTTAGTGATTGATAGTTTGCTTGAATATCCTATTAAAGCATCATCCTAATTCCCCTTTACATTTTTTCTATCTACTGATGTGACTTGTCCAAAATATTATAGTTAATGAATCCTACATAAATATATATATAACTGAATTGGTATTTCAAAGATCAATGACTTGGGAATGAAGCCTCAATAAGGATGAGATTTCAATATATAATATTCACATTTTTATTTTAACCCCTAGCTTGTGCTATGGAGATTTAAGCAATTAATAGTTATTTAAAAATAATTTGAGCTGCAGAATAGTTAACACATTCTACTAGGCAACTAAGTCTAAATATATTTAGTATCCTCTTCATCTAACATTGTCAAACATAAATGTCAAAATACCGTGCTTTACTAAATTCTCTAGCAAAGACGATTTGGTGTTGTGATCTTTGCAATGTAAGAAAAGCTCAATATTTAATAGCAAACTGCTCCTGTCTCTTGTATTGTTACAAAATAATAATAGATAATGTTATCACACAATATTCTTACATACATAATGCCCTTCAAATAATGAATTGATGCACTTAATGATATCAGACACAGTCCTTGCACAAAGGCCAGCAGCATTATCAAGTCCCTTAGAGCTTAAAATTTAGAGCTAACACCTTAAGAATCTTAGAAGTGAATGCCTTGATTTATACGGTGTTCTGCTCCATGACTTTTTGGCCTTATGTGAGAATTTGGAGGCATTAGTCTGACACAGTTCTACCAAGATTAATGTGAATGACCAAAGGGCCAGTATTTACAGAACACACCTTTAAAATAGATTTTCTAGAGAGCCTCAATTTTTAAAAGTTTTTAAGATGCTTAGGGTCCAATTGGGCTATAAAATATGCTTCATTGAAATATTGCCTTGTGATATGATAATTTAGTCAATAAATGTAACAAATGTCTCATCAAGTGTTCAAAATTTTTACATGCTTTTCAGTGAAGTTAAGATGAAACTAGTCAAGGATCAGCTACCATGACATTAAACCACAGGCACATAACTTCATTTTGAAGTGTAACATAGCCTGTAGCTTCTAATGGTATGTTTTAAATGTTATCTAGTAAGAGTTTCACTAAGGAAATAATAAGGTTTCTAAAATCCTGAAACTCTTGGAGTTTGCCTTCACATTTTTTATGTCTATCTTACTTGGTGCATGCCAAAAAGTTGCTGCCCAATATGTTTTTATATTTTTCCTGACAAGCTCTTAAAGCACAAGTGCTATCTGGCTTTTGCTAATATTTTGCAGCTATCAATTATACTGGGATAACTTATTTGTTCCGCAGACTTTAGAAGAAAATCATTTTGAATTACAAAGTGTTTCTGTTCTTTGAAAATGTCATTAAAAGTATTGAAAAGGTCACATTTTGTGATTGATGGAATAAAGATCAGCCATTCTCAGTTGGGCGAAGAGAATGTGATTGGAAGTGAGGCTTTAAACCTTTCCTGGCACTTCTACAATGCAAACCTAAGATTCTCAAGGCCCTTAAAAGTACAAAATAACTTCCAATGTATGTGATCATTCTCATAAACAGCTAAAGCTCCTTTTTAGAGATTCATGATGATTCAAATGAAAATGACATTAGGATAAGAAATTACCAGCTCTCTTAACAAAAGCTGGAGTTGGGAAAGCTCCATTTCAAAATGGCTACTAAGGTTCCATGTGTCTTTATGGAGATACACAGCTCACCACGACTTTATTTAGAGCAATAATTACTTCATGTATTTGAGAATCAGTACATATTAATTCACCAACACTGACTGAAAAATAGAAAATACTTTAAACCAAGATGAGTACTTGCAAATTATGCATTTGTTTCTACATACCTAAACAATTTAGTCACATTTGTGTGTGTCTTAATATATTCATTATGAGCTGGGCGTGGTGGCACACGCCTGTAATCCCAGCACTCGGAAGGCTGAGGCAGGAGGATCGATGCGAGTTCGAGACCAGCCTGGGTCACAAAAGTGAGCCCAAGGCCAGCCTAAACTGCATAGTGAGACCCTGCCTCAAAAAGACAAAAAAAAAATATTCATTATGTGTATCCTCCATCAGTTATATTGTATAATTAACTTTTCAGAAGTGAAATCACACTTCACAAATGTCATAAGTAGGGACTGGCAGTAGTGCTCACTGGAAGACTTTGTGTCTGATGTTCATGGTCTGCTAGGTTTAATCACTAGGACTAAAAGGCAACAATAACAACAACAAAAGTGATTTGAAAAAAGTACCAGCAGCAGCATAGAAACTGGTGGTTTGTGAGTTAATATACTATTCAAAGCTTCGGTTGTTTAAAATCTGATTCCTTAACTATACAAAAGACTAGCTTTTTTCCTGAATGGCTTCTTATGTGTGTCAAGTGTACTTATTCATTTTCTTATATGTAAGAATATCTATAGTTATGTACTAAGTATACGCATCTCAATTATATGTATACATATATATATATATATATATATATAATATATCATTGACTTAGAAGTGGAAGATATGAAGTGATTAGAAATATTTAAAAGACTTTAAAAAGTTTCTCATAAAATGTACCCATTTCAAATCAATAAGCATGAAGATTGAAAATCTTTACAAATGACATTTTAGGGGTGCATTTAGATAATTCAGGCAATATTTTTAAAATTTTAACCATGGTTTATGTTAATCAGGTAAATAGCCTATATGACAACAGACATTATTGAGTTAAGCAGATTTAATAGTTCATGATTGAGATGATCAAATATCTAAATTTTGGGGACAGAAAAATGCTTATGCTATGTAAAAAATATCAATTTTCAAGGTGAAACTGACATGAATTCTGAAATTGGGGTTAATATGATACTTTATTACACCAAAAAGTCAGTGGTTAAACTGCTAGTAGCACTCTTGAAATATCATTAGCTATAAAGTACTGTGCTACTGCTTCCTTTATAAGAAGAGCTTAAATAAATCTATTTAATAGTCCTACAGATTTTCTTCTCTCCATGTAATTCTATATTCCTGCCTGCTATAACCTGCAGTTATTTCTTTTACCCTGAGGAGAACAATTCACTGAAGAAATAAAAAGCATTTCAATCACGATCAGCTCTTCTGTTTCTGGAGTCTTTTTTATTTGTAAAGACTGGAGAAGACTCTTCTCTATTATGTTTGTTATTATTGAAAAGCAGTGTGCTTTTGCTTCTTATGTAAACACTTCCTACAGCCTCTGTGCTCAAGACACCGCTGTCAAAATATGCACAAACATGACTGATTACCCAATTTATTGGTGATATTGTATATGCCATCAGGGTGCCGTTTAAATGATTTTGACAACTACAGAAGAGTGTCATTGACAAGTGCAGAAATAAACGATGGTTTTAAGCTTTCAAATGTTTTCACAGCTTTCACTGAGTGGCAGGTTGATAAATTAAAATTACAGTTGTAGCATCAGGCCTGAAAGCACAACTGTTTTATATTACAAAAATAATGCTGTGGAAACTTTGTTTGCTCTCTAGAGAAGTAGCCCAAAGGGCCCAGAAAAAAAAAGTGAAACAAGTGCAGTTTCTAAAGAAATCATTAATTTAGTGGTAGAATTCCCTAAGTGTAAAAACAACAGAAAATAAATTTTCAAAAGAGAGAAATTATCTTTATCTCTTTATCTGTTTTTCCCTGAAGATCCAGAGAAAATTGAAACCACATCATAAAAAGCCAGGTGTCGAATTGGTTATTAGTGATTCTCTGATAGTATATGGTCATATTTAAAGCTTAGAGTTATTTTCTTATCAACCTCCCTTTCCTTTCTATACTGTGTCTGGATTTCAGCTTATCATTCTGTCATCATGATTCTACCCAGTTCAGCTGAGAAACCATGAAAGGACCACTCACTAATTTTGATAAAGAGAACTGACCTTCATCAGGCATTTTCTTTCCATTCTTACCCAACTCAGTTCAGTTCTGCGTCTTTTCCAGTCATGTCTGAAAGATTACAGTGGCTTTCTAAGTGCTTTTAAGCTTGCTGTGGATACAATCAGTTTTCAGTCAAAAACAAAGCAGATAAATAGCAAAGCACACAGGGTTCAATGACTCCACTGCATCCACAGAGTGTAGCTTCAGCTTCTTGTATCCACATAATTTCTCAATACATTCCATACCTTGAGTGTTCATTGCCATCTCTCCTTTGTCTTTATGGGCTTGTTAGGTTAGGATATCTGGTATGATCCATAGAGTTCCTTCTCTTTGTTAATGTTCACCTAACGCCCTCTGCCATTCTTAATACCTCTCAGTCAACTTCTTAACTCTCTTCAAGGATAAGAACATATCCAACTTTTGTCTTGAAAGCTTTCCTCACAGTCTCGCCAATTTTTAAAATTTCTCATTTTATAAATTGAGACATTTTAATTTCTGCATGATAGACACAAACTATTTGATAGAATATAAAATAATTGTTGTAATGGTTATAATTATTTCATTTTGTAATGCTCTATTACCAACCACCTCTATGTAAGTATTGATTCTAATATTGAAGTTTATAGTATTATACTTTAAAAATTAATATCATACTTCATTTTTATATCAATCTAAGTATGTTAATTTGGGAACTAACTTCCTGTTGCTATTTTATTTTTTCTTATCTCTCTTCCTTGTCATTTCCCTTGGGAGAGCAGTCTCTTCATTCTTGTATTGAATATACTGTCTTCTCAACTTCCAGAATTGAATCACATTGTCACCCTTCTAGAGCAATCACACTGTTGAACTTAACTGCAATTTCTGTGATGCAGTACAACTTAATTCTTTATAAAAATTTTGTAACATAACTTAATTGTTTGTAAAGAATATTAATTATCATTGCCATTTATTTTGTATTAATTATGTCCAAGATACTATCCTAAACACTTTGAGAATTATCCGATTCATAGCAACTATAAAAGTTAGGTGCTAGCGTAGATCTGAAAATCAATGTTTAAAGGAATTTTTAAAAATTGCCCAATCCACTAGGAGATGTCATAATGACATTAAATTAAGCAAATCAAATCACTACATTTGGACTGCCTGCTCTAACAGTCCAAAAAGTAGTGATGTATAGTAACTGTTATTAAATATAAAATCTCTTATAACAACTGGATGAAAGTAAAATAGAATGGATATCCAATCTAGTAGTAATGTTAAAGTTAATAATCTTCTAACAGTTATAATAAGCTTATAACAATTAGATTCAAATTTAGGTTCAAGACTGGAAAGAAAGGGAAATATTCTTCAAGGAAAATTAAAATTACTTAATAAAATACAACTATTAGAAATTATATTATTAATTTTAGATGCAAACCAAGCCTTGCCAACCTAACAGTGTTTACTTCTTCTTACTGGAACTTAGTGGAACAGTTCTCAGTTATGATTCTAATAATATTTGATTAGACTTACAAAAGATCTGAGACATCTTAGGGGACTTGGGTGCTCTGGATTTCACTGGGCCGTAACCAACTTATACAGTGCCATGCAACAAAAGAGACAGTGATTATTATTTTTTTTTTACTTGACTTTTTTTTTACTTTACTTTTGGAAGATCTACCAGCCAAACCTGGTAAATACAGCCTGAGATGTGTAAAATGAATTTTAGATTATTCTCAGCTAATTAAATTATTCTCACTTAGTAAAAATAATCTGAAAAATTTACCCAATAAATAATTAATTGTCATAATGAAGTTACTCATAGAAAAACTCATCAACTAGAAGATGAATATAATTCAAAGTTTGAATGCCAGTCTACAACTGACTCATATTAAAAGTCTTCTTTCAAAAGGTCAAGTGCCTGCTGAAGAGGTAAGAATAACTCATGTGAAAATTTTTCTTAGGGGCCTTGAGGGTAATTTTAAAGTAGCTCAGTGTCTGCCTGGTTGAAACAGTCATGTGCTTATACTTACGAGAATCCTGCACTGCCTTAGCATAATTCGAACTTCAAGTGAATGAGAGCTTTGCTTCCTCATCTAACTTTTCCATTAAAAAGCTTTACAAAGCTTTTCAAGGCAAGACTAGTTTTAAACTAAGATTTATATCTTAGCATCTTTTTTTTTTTTTTTTTTTGTCTTTTTGAGACAGGGTCTTGCTATGCAGTTGAGGCTGGCCTTGAACTCACCTTTGTAGCCCAGGCTGGTCTCGAACTCACACCAGTCCTCCTGCCTCAGCCTCCCGAGTGCTGGGATTACAGGCGTGCGCCACCACGCCCGGCTTAGCCTCTTAATTGAAATGAATACTTTGTTTTTATTCACTATTATAAATGCAAAGTTGATGCCACTTCTCTTCCATCTCATTTCCAAATTGGACTCTTGAATATATTTGCAAACAAACTTTTATTAATTACTTGAAACTATAGTATTTCAAAGATGATTAGATCATTGGCTATTTAATATTTGTTGATCATGGAGCTTAAACTTCACACTAAAAACATGATTACTTAGCTTGCTTTTAAAACCTTAATTGAGATGGACAAGAATTTTAATACTTAAATTTAATGTAGTTTAATTAAAATCACCATACAGTTAATATCCAATATTTGCAAAATATTTATACTTTATAAATACCACATAAAATAAATTAATACTAAAATATATTTACAATGATCTAAAACAACAATTTAGTAATAGTTAACAAATATTTATTAAGTTTTTAATATTTAAATTATATTTTTTATATTTTGAAATTCAGTATAGCCTCAGCCTTAGGTCTAAGACAACATTGGAATGCTATTTTAATTACTTGAGCATAGACAGTGTAGAGACATCTATGGTGTATCGTGTGAGCTCCTCACATCTCTTCTGGTCTTTGATGATGAACTCTAAGACAATCCTAGGTTAGAGTGGTCACCTAAATCATCTGCATCCAAACTGGCAAGAGGCCTAGGAAGTTAAAATTGAACGTTTCTGCAGGTCTTCCACAGGCTGTTAGTGCCCATAAGGAGACCTTGTGTTAAGTATATGGGAATGATGGAGGATGAAAAAGCTGAGACACTGCTCTGAGGTCTGGCTACCCATAGAACCACATGAGTCATCTCATGAGGTGCTCTACACAAAGAAAATCAGCCTGGGATGAGCCTTCATGCTTCCTCTCCTGGGAAAAACTTCGAGGGAATAGTAGGCTGCTGCTGATTTTTCCTGATAACATTATTTTATGAATGTATGCCTGTGAGGGTAAACTGTTCTTATAGAAATAAAAAGGTGAAGATCTGATTTCTCTCAATTTCCTCTTGAAAGCTGCTGACCTTTTTTAGTGAGCGAAGATTGTTGGGTATTATAACTTGTTTTGAGCGCTTATTTTTAGTGGTATATTCAGACTGGATTTGTGTTGTAAGATTTTAAAATTTTATTTCAAAACAAGTAGTACTATAAAATTAACAGTTTTATCAAGAAGAGAATTGAGATCTTCTAAGGCAAAATGCACACATAACATATCAATATGTCCTATTTATAAAAAGTATATGATAATTCCTTTCACTCGTTACAAACTGAAACAATAAGAGCACTCATCTTCCTAGTTCATTCCATCTCATTCTGTATCTTTTCCTCTATTAGAAAACCTTTTTTTTTTTTTTTTTTAAATCACATACAATTCCAAGCAGTACTTTAAAAGTGGTTTTATTCACCGAATTATTTCAGAGATCTCTGATTAGACACTTGCTATATAACATATAAATTGCAGAACTGTGATAATAAGCAACATTTATGACCAATTCTTATAGGCCAAGAAAAATGTTTAATGCTTAACCTAAATTATTTTTAGCTTGTAGGGTTGTGAATTGAGTTATTGCCTAAACCAGTAGTACCCAGCCTCTGGTATATTATTTGTTTTTCTGGTAAGACAAAAGATGTTAGTTTTTTGTAAGCTAAAATTTTATTAGTAAAGAGCTGGAACTTTATGATTAATAGGTGGGTTTTGGAGGATGGCTTGACTACTGGTCTCTAAAAGGTTCACTATTACTGGCAAACTAATGTAGTTATTTTGTAGCTGCCAGAGATTATGAGTATAAAGTTTATATTTAAACACATATTAATGACTACTTTTAAACACTGGCAAGTAATGGGATGAAGAAGGCAATATTTAGCAGCGATTCACTCATGAATATAACTCACATTTTTAATAAATATAGAATTAAAATTAATGTAAAGGGAGCATATAAGAGACAAACTCAATATTACAGTCACATCATCTGGTACCATGGAACAAATCCTGTCCTTGGTCTGTTTGGCAAGTGACTCTGACTCAGAAGTTGTAAGTCTGAATAATTGTTTCCACAGAGGACTTCCTGGGGTCTGGTGGGTTTATGTGTGTCCACTGTATTCACATTTACCACATTATTTTGGTCATCAGTGACACGTAAGATTTTATTTAGCATAATTTTCTTGGCAGAGAATGGAGACATTTAGGCGTACATTTCTCATTAAGTTAGCATAGCAATTTAGCACTGAGTTGTACATTTCACTGTAGTTTATTTTTAAGACTCACTAAAACAAGAAATATCTAACTAGTGCTGTGTTAATGTTCTTCCTCAAGTCATTTGTTGAGTTACACATTTTTCTTTTTTAAAAAGTATTTTTGGGTATATTGATGCTGAGTGTCAAACATTGGCTAAGTTTAAAACAAATGTTACTTAGGATCTGCCCTTGTTCAACAGAAGCATACCATGAAAAATGTTTTATTTCATTTCAAAATAGTCAAGAGAACAAAAAGGCTGCAGAGAAACTGTGTTAATCGAGGCATGAAGAGAAGCTATTTGAGTCCTTTTGACTGAAAGGCAGACACATGCATTCAAAATAAAAAAAAAAATCCTTCAGGTTTAGAGAATTTCAACAATAGTAGCTGATGATCAGTGTGTAGAAGAGAATGTGCGAATGATATTTCTTTGGACCAGACCAACTTGACCTTTGATTTTTTTCATGAAATCCTGCAGTAAAAAAATCACATATTCCAATTTTCCCATCTACCTTCCCTAACAATTTTATTTTGATTACCATGACTTGAAAGAGGTTCAGAAAGCTTTTCATGAGTTCAAGGGAATTGGGAACCATGCTGTTCAATGACTGATAGAAATTTTTCAGAGCTGTGAACAAAGCAGTAAAATATAACTGCTGGTCATTTAAAAATCTATCCCCATTTCACGTTCTTGGTTACTAAGCATGAGGACAATAGTATAGTGGCCAAGTGGATGTAACAATTTTTCCCTCATCTGGTACAGCATGACTTCCTTTACAGTAGAGGTCACACCTCCCAATACTTTGGATACACCTATCACAATTCTGCATATGAAAATTCATTACACAAGACATTTTAATGTATTACTCAAAGAATTATTTGATAGATCAGATATAAATTGCTGATTCTAAAGTCAGTCCATGTGAATAGTACTTGTTCATCCTTGTCAACAGTCTATTACAGTGGGGCCATGCAGCATAACTCAGAACAGTACCATCAGACTGAGCAGGCATCAGTCTAACCCAGTTCTGCCTCGGGATCCCTGAACTCAGCCTTAGTGTAAGCGAATTGGAGAAATAAAGTAAACAGTGATAAAACTCGGGTACAGATTTTTGAAGAGTGTTTTATAGGAAAGGGAAGAGACAGAGAACAGTAGATGAAAGTAAGATAAAACACAAGTGGGTAAACAGACCAAACATAGTGCAGCTATGGTTTAGGGAAATTTTAAAAGCAAGTTTGAATATTTTTACATGACAAGAATATGAATATTCAGCACACCCAGTTTAGCTTTCACACAACATACAAAATGTAACAGGTATCCAGTAACTGAATTTTTTTTCTTTTTTTGAATTTTATGACGGGGAGCACAGGGTCTCACTATGTAGACTGGACTCATAGTGATTCCCCTGTTTTCAACCTCCCAAGTGCTGGGATTACAGGTGCATGCCACCATGCACAGTCTCTATAGCCATCACAGTGTGCCCCAGAGGCAGGGCCAGCCCAGTAAATGAAATTTTTAAAAAAATTTATTTATTTATTTATTTATTTATTTATTTATTTATTTATTTATTTATTTATTTATTTTTCTTGTTTCAGAACCCCTGTTTTGTTTATTCACTCATTTTCATGGCTGGCTCAACCCACCCCGAGGGCAGGGCTGGCGCAGCATGTGGTGCCGGGGATCGAACCGCGGTCCCTGAAGCCGCACAAGCTTCCCTAAGCAGGCGCTTTAGACCACTGAGCCATCCCACCGGGCCCAGTAAATGAATTTTTAAGGTCACAAAATAAGCTAGGGAGCATTTTAGTGAAGTCTTTTTAACCTATAGATAAAAATATTGTATGTTATGTGATGTCGTGATTCTGAAAAATGGGGTTAAATTACTAAGTATAAGTTTAGGAGGATCTTTTTAATTTTAATTAATATTGAACATTTTAGACATATACTCACCCAACCGATAGGAAAGGCTCCTTTGACTCAAGTCTGTGAAAAAATATAAAAATGTACTTTAGCACATCAATTTGATTTCCATTAAAATTAATTTTACATGAAATTAAGAGATTGTAATAGGTGTTTGTATAGAAATATATAGCTTAGCATCAGTAAAACATTAATAATAATATATAATGGCCTAATTTGGAGCAATTCAAATTCTGACTTGATTTATGTAGAGATTAAAACAAATGAGAAAGACTGGGAATGAGAATACAAAGTTATAATAGCTTAAATTATAATATTGGTAGTCTAATTCTCATGTGGACTCTGTATGCACTTCTTCATAAGTGGTAATATGTTTATAGAAATTTCAATATATCTATTTGCAGTTGTAATAGGAAAGAAATTTACAATGTATTTGATTAAATATTAGCTGAACAATTGATTTACAGTATAAATACTCAGTAATGAAGACAGAAGCATGTCATACACAATCATTTGGTCATTTACTGGTAGTAACACCCTGGAGAGTGATATTGTGCAGTTCCAGATTCTTTTTTTTATATCTAACAGTATTTTATTCAAAATACTCACAAGATATTCCATTGGAAAACACCTTAGAGAAACAATAATATATAGATCAAAACACAAAATGAGAGAGAAATATATTTGAACATGAAATAAAAACTACAAAGAAATAAAGTGTATTTTTTGAAAACATGATTCTTATGAAGAAAAAACTTGAAAAAGAATTGAAAAAAATATGAGGTCATCTACAAAGAAAATGAATTTTTAAATACCAAACATGGATAATGTTGGTTGCTCAACACTAATCAGTAAGTACATTGTGAGAATCTCACTAATCAAACCTATTTCTAAGTATCATTTTACAAGTCTTACAAATGTTCAGCAAACATAGTTCATCCTAAGGATTTAAAGGATGAAAACTTTATAATTTCTTTTCCCCTAGTTATACCATCAATCTAATTCATTCTGGAGATAACATTTGTATGTGTAGCAAACACTTCCAAAGATTTTAAGTGCATGCATATAGATTCTTACACATACATAAATGCATAATAATCTCTATATATGTATGCATGGACATTGGTTTATTTTGTGGTTATAAAGCAAGTAGAAATCATATACAGTTGTGCATAATGTCAGCTTTCTTCATTCCCTCTGTAGACATGATCTAATGAACATTTGCTCAGGAGCCTAGGCAAATTCTGAAATAGGAGACTTGAATAGACTTGTAAAAGAAGATTAAAATTCTAAGAAAAATAAGCAATATAATACTTATGTATTTATGTTTATGTGTAGCTGTTTCCCTAAAGCCTCATGCAGTCATTGGGTCATAATGCTGGGATTATGAGTCTGAAGAGTGCTGGGATTGTGGGCGTCAGCGCTACACCCAGTCTGTGGCAGATAGCCTGGAGAAAGGCCTGCCACTGCTGCTGCTGCTCCTCTCTTTTACATTTTCTTTGTGCTCTTTCCTGCCACCATGATCTGCTGCCCTCTGTCATGTGATAGTCTGCCTTGGAGTCAGCGGAGTATGGACTGAAACTTCCACAAACTAAGAGCTAAATTAACCTTTCCTTCTTAGGTTGGGGTATAGGGTATTTTTTTTCCCAGCAACGAGAGGTTTTTTTTTTTTTTTCTTTTTTTATCATTGCCTATCACTAGATACACATTGCATAATTTGTCCTCACAAAAACGATGCATGAGTTCAAGCCTCAGAACTTAGTCTTCAGCTAACAAAGAGCAAAATTAGTTTGAAAAGGAAATGTCTCTGGGGCCAGTGAGATACACCGGCAGTCTAGGGCTCCTTCTTAAACAAGCTTAGGCAAGCATGCAGGAACCACGGTTTGATCTTCAGCACAACATACCATGCCAGCCCCACCCCCAGGATGGGCTGAATTGGCCATAAAAAACAACAAAAAAAGAAAATCCCTCAACCACAGAACACAAGGTCTTCAGTGTCTCATTTGTTTCTGAGACAAAGTCTCAAGATGTCATCCACACTGTCCTTGAAAGTACAGTCATTCTCCTGACCCAGCCTCCCAAGTTCTGGGATCACAGATATAACGTACCATGTTCAGCTTCAGTCTCTCCTATATACTGCCTTTTGCTAAATGAGTAAAATTCCAAAATCACAAGTTGAAGAAGTAGCTAGAAGTATCGCAGAACACTGTTTCAGTGCCAGATTCTTAACAACTGGAAATTTTCTATAGCTCTCAACATAAGAAAGGTGAGATCGCATGTAAAGTTCCTTCTCAGCTTAACAACCTGAGAAAGGCACTTAAAGTAACCTCTACAGATGATTCTTCTGAGCATAAAATGGGCTAGGACTATTTCTAGCTAATGATATTATTTCATGAGTGAAATTTATATACTTTACAAAAACTAAACAAGTCATATAAGGATCCATAGCTAGATGTTTCTTAAACAAGAATGATAGGTATATATTTGGCCCTGTTATTTTCATTGTAGTTTTCTTAATATGCCATTATGGATCAAATATAGAGAAATATTGAAAGATTTAAAATGATTAACATTTCATGTTTTAAAATATTTTTATGTGTAAGTATTCATGTTAAATAGAATTCTACAAAACTTACTGAGCACCAGCTAACTATGCTTGTATATTGAAGTGGACAATTTAAATAGGTGGTTGCCTTAGAATTAAACTGTCACCATTTTGTCTGAATTTCAACATAGTATATAAAATATAGCTGAATGGAAACAAACTTTGGTGAGTTGGGACAGAACTGGTACAAATGGGTGAGCAATTACCATAGAAACAACACACCTAGGAACCTTCTAGCAATCCCATTGGCTAGGGAAGAAACAGATGAAGAGCAACAGTTGGGGCTAAAGGCCTGGGGATATACTTCTTCTTTGTGAATTCCATTTTTGTTCTTATTTAAGCCTTCATGCAAATGAATTTTCATATTTTGCTTTTTATTTTTCTTATACATATCTGACATAGATAAGCTAAGAGAACTAGAGAGAAACAGTTCAAGATAAGCAATAAAAAGTTGCTTCTCAAGACATGACCAGTGTCAATGATCACAGCAATGGTGGTCTTCACAATTTCTGACTAGAAATTATACTACAAAGCTACTGATAAAATCATTATGGTACTGGCAAAGAAGCAGACCTGAGGATCAATGGAACAGATTAGAAGATGCAGGCACAGGGGGCCAAACATGCTCACTGGAAGAAAGATAGCTTCTCTAATAAATGCTGCTGGAAGTACTGGTTTTTGACAGGCAGAAGGCTTAAAATATACCCATGCATATCACCTTGCACAAAACTACAGTCAAAATAGAACAAAGATTTGAATATTAGAACTGAAATACTGAATTTTCTGGTAAAGAAAATAGTTAGAAA
>PVJA010034342.1:0-22618 GCA_004027025.1 Myocastor coypus | reverse complement strand
AGTTCATTCATCCCTTTCCTCTGAGGTCCCATAATCTCCTTGACCAGAAAATTTGGGACACCTCTGAGTTATAGGATATTACAGCACAGGTTCCCTTATATCCTGGGTCTTTTTTGACCTTGAAGGGCTAGGGCCAAAATATTGGTTATCCTTGTAGCCCTTCTTTTTGTCCAATTTTCGGTCTGTTAACTTACATTCTTAGCCCTCCAGCAGAAAAGCTTTGTGATACTATTACTCTGTAACAGAGGTACTTGAGCTTATCATCACTGGCTTTCTGAGTATCAAATATCTTTGACTTAGCTTGGAAATGATATTTTCTGGCCATCATTGATATTCTAATAACTTTCCATACAATGTGATATAAGCAGTTACACAGTTTTGACACAGATATTTGGAAATTCATGGAAATACAAAATTGTACCCTTTCAAGAATATGGTATTTGGCCCAGTCTCTTATTTTCAAGTACTACTGTTGATAGAATGACAGTAACTGAGTTTACACAAGGAGCAGTATATATCAAAAAGACAAGAGTGACATGTATTCCAAACATAATTTTAGCGTTACATTGTGCTATAATCAATATGCTGAACCCCTTGAAGGTTCTTATGACCAATATCTGATTCATCCTGTGTAGATCAGTGTATGGTTTTGCTATTGATATGTTTTCTGCTTTATCTGCTTCCAGTTGCTTCGTTGTTTAGTCCATAACACATTCAGCTGTGTTATGGGGGGCCCTGATTTTTAAAAATCCTGATATGTTCTAGATAGAAAGCCTTTATTAGAAAGACAGTCAGCTATAATTGTTTCCATTTGTGGGTTTTCTTTTTACTGTGTTGGAGATTTGCTTTGAAATGCAGAAACTTTTAAAAAGATCAGATCCCAGTTGTTGATTCTTTGAAGTATTTCCTGTGCAGTTTGTTTTTTGTTCATGAACTCTCTATCTACCCCTATGCCTTTAGGATTTCTTTTTTTAAATTAAAAAAAATTTTTTTTGGCAATACCAAGGAGTGAACTCAGGACCCTGTGCTTGCCAGGCAGGCATTTATTCTACTGAGCTATCTCCTTGGTCCTGCCTTTAAGATTTCTACCTACATTTTCTTCCAGAAAATTTAGTGTTTCTATTTTAATATTTAAATCTTCGATCCATTTTGACTGTAGCTTTGTGCATGGTGATAGGAATGGGTATAGTTTTAGCCTTCAGCATGTAGAAAGCCAGTTTTTCCAGCACCATTTATTAGAAGGACTATCTTTCAGTGATCATGTTTAGCCCATTTATCAAAGATAAGGTGGCTGAGTGTGTTTGTAGTTGTGTCTGCATCTTCTAATCTATTCCACTGATCCTCAGGTCTGTCTGTATGCCAGTGCTATGCTGATTTTATGCAGAAGTATAATTTCAGGTCAGGGATTGTGATACTTCTTGCCTTTCCTTTGTTTTCCAGAATTGCTTTTGATATTTTGGGTCTCTTCTGATACAAAATGAATTTGAGGAAAGTTTTCTCTACCTCTGTGAGGTATACTACTGGTATTTTAATTGGGATTGCATTGAATTTGTATAATAAGTTGGGAGTATGGCCATTTTCACAGTGTTGGTTCTTCTTTTCCAGGAACATGAAATGTTTTTCCATTTTCTCAAATCCTCTTCAGCTTGTTTTCTCGGAGTGCCATAATTTTCACTGTATAAATCTTTTACATCCTTTGTGAAATTGATTCCTAAGAATTTCATTGTTTTGCATGTTATTATAAAAGGCATTACACATAGTCTTATTAGGTCAGCTGGAAGTCAAAGTTCCTGAAAGCCAGAATTCTGACATCAAGAAAAGCATAGTATAAATAACTTACTTGGAGATAATTTATTTTATCATTTAATATGGCATCCAACAATTTGGCTAATGTTAAAAAAATACTAGAAGGAAAGAGCTATGAGAAAAGCTGTAAATGTTTTCAGATTATTGATTCTACTACAATCAGTAGAACTGAACTGGTATTTTTAGGTGAGATATGCATGTAATTACAACAGAAAACTTGCAAGTACAGTACAGAAAGTCATTTCTCTTCTCTTTTCTCCTTTATACTAATATTTTGTGGGGTGTGACATTAAAACTATGTAAGTATATTGTACTTCATTAAATTTATAGTTCATTAATTATTTTATCAATGTGAATATGGGCTTATGTCTGGGTTTAATCTGTTACTACCATTATTTGTCTCAAAAGTCTTATTGTCCCTGTGTGATCTCCATTCTGGCTGGCTTCTGCATCTGTTTGACATATCCTCATTCTTCAAGCATTTCTTGCTTTCCGGTACAAGGTTCTTCAGGTCATCTTACCCTTTCCCTGACTGAGCTCTGGACCTGCCATTTATTTCTTTGAGGATCCCTGGTTCCTTCTTTTTTTTCTTTTTTCTTAAGTGAAATCTTTTCATGTCATTATAGATTTGTATTTAGATGTAAGAAGTAATAGAAAGATCCCATGTTGCCCAGATCCCTCTCCCTATAGCAATGCCTTGCAAAAGCATAGTAGAACATCATAGGTAAGATGTTGACACTGACAACCGTCAAGATCTGTGACCGTTTAATCACTGTCAGATCCTTCTTGCTGCCCTTTTATAGCCATGCTCACTTTTTTTTCCTTTCTTCATCTCCCACTCGATGGAGAATGATGCCTAGAATCCAAGGTCTGCTGTTAGATGTGCTCCTTGCTGACAGGTGTGGTGACTTCCAGGTCTCAACATCTGTCTTCCCCTCTCATCTGTGTACATGCACATATGTACATAATTCACATTTGCATCCATATGTGTATTTCATTTAAAAATATTTTATTGTTTTGGTACAGGGTCTCACTAATCAGCTCAGATGCATGGTGATTCCCCCTGTCTCAGCCTCCCCAGCATTGGTACAGGTGTATGCCATCACACCCAGTTTTGGGCCAGCACCACAGGCCCAGGTCCAGGACTGTCATGGCATGCAGTATCAGGGATCAAACTTGGGACCTTGTGCTTGCCAGGCAGGGGCTTATACCATCAAGCAGTCTCCCCAGCCCTGTATTTCCATATTTACTTATTGAAAACAGACTTCACACCAGTACCTCTGATTCTAATCCAATGCTATTGGGTTCATTCATTCCTTTCTATGTCTGTACCTGTCTTCTGCATGAGAAACGTGGCTCCTATTGTCTTTACTTTTTCTAGTCCTTTGACCAGCCTCACCCTACATATGACCATCTTGCTCTCTCTTCCTCGTCACAGATGCTTTCCTTGCTTGGGGTGCGGACACCCCTTCCAGATGGCCCCTTCTTAAAGACATCTTTCCACTGTCTCCCAACCCCCAGTAGGTGCTTCCCCTGTGCTCCTGCTCCATTGCATTGTCATTTTGATACACCAGTAGGCTTCCCTTGCATGAGAGTGCTGTGACAAACAGTTCTGGACCGTCACACTACTATTCCTATCTGAAGGAGACACTGCCCTTTCTTTCTTCATCTACCAGCTATGACACTAAATGGATCAAGAAAGAAAGTGAGGGGATGGAGAAGGAGAAGAATTATACACACTTTTTAGTAAAAATATAGCTCAAATAAGTAAAAGTTGAACCACTTTAAAAAATAGAATTAATTTGAAGACATGCTAGCCCATCGGCCTGCTCAGGGCAGCTTATTGTATTGCTCAGCCCTGGATGATGGATCTCTTGAATATCTCTTGAATATCTCTAGCTCTTCCTTCTCTACAGCCCCAGAACACAGCCTCAAGGAAGTAGGGGCTCTTCACTTCCTTGTCTTTCCAGGTTTCATCACAGAAGCGTTCCATGATTCACCTTTATTTTCTATTTTTACCTCCCCATCTCTATCCTAATTCTTCCTTTTCTAAATATGCCTAACAGGAATTCTCAGATTTATTGGAATCAAAAATTTCAGGCTTACTGATGAAATGTATAGTGAAGAATTTTTGTTGCCAGAAGCTGTTTTTCTAAATCATTTTAAATTTTATTTATCAGCATATGTTTGCAGTACATGAAGTTTATATTCATCTTAGGGAGTGGTATGCACATAATACTTCTTGATTCTTTTTTATTCCCCTTTCCCGTTTCCATTTTCATTTTCATTATTACTTTATGACATATGTTTAAATTCTCTTTATTTTATTAATTTTAATGAGAAATAAATAGCAATGAGACAGTTTCAAAACAGGTTAGCAGGACAGTTACAATATTTAATACATTGCATATTGTTGTCTTTGTAGTAGTTAGTCAGAGTACAAGATACAGACATGATATCTTAGCTAAACACTACTAGTACAAATCTTTTTTCTCACTGAACTAAGAGAAAGTAGCTGTATATCTATCTTAACTACTTTTTTCACTACAAAATGGCCCTTCATTTGTATCTCCCTTTTTTGTTTTATCTTGTCAGAGATGGGTGTTCCACTGCCACTTAATATTGTAGGTGTGTGAATTCAGCAAAATAACCCAATATAGTCCAATAGTTCATAATAGGAGTGGGTTATCAGCAGAACTGGCAAGGTCAGAAGTTGTTGACTTGAGCCTTTTGCAGCTCAGCATACCAGTATGGCTTTACTTTTTTTTTTTTTTTTTTTTTTTTGTCTTTTTGAGACAGGGTCTCGCTATGCAGTTCAGGCTGGCCTTGAGCTCACTTTCATAGCCCAGGCTGGTCTCAAACTCGCACCGATCCTCCTGCCTCAGCCTCCTGAGTGCTGGGATTACAGGCGTGCGCCACCACGCCCGGTTTGGCTTTACTTTTTATACCTCATGGTTACACTTTTCTGTTGGATGTTTAAGGCCAAAATAAAGCAAGACATATATAACAAAATTAAAAAATGTAACTTTTGTTATCTGACAAGGTGAGTCAAATCCCCTTAGGATTTTCCCTGAAACCATGCACAGCATTTTGTAGATCTTTTGTTAATGTCAACCACCTGGATGAGTCATGGCCATTGCCTGACCAATTTGCTCTATGTGAAAGCCTGAGAGACTCTTCTCTCTAGGTGACTCTCCTAAGGCACACTATACATTATCGATCACTTTCCTCTTTGGTCCTATAATCTCCTTGAACAGAAAAGTTGGGACACCATTGAGTTATAAGTTAACTTATAAGTCATATAAGTTATAAGACACCATTGAATTGCAGTACAGGTTCTATTATGTCCTGAGTCCTCACTGACCTTGAAGGGCTAGGGCCAAAATATTGACTATCTATGTAGCTCTTCTTTTTCTCTAATTTTTTGGTCTGCAAACTTAAGTTGTTAACCCTCCAGAAGGGAAGTTTAATGATCTTATTACCCATAGTTTAATGATCTATAACGTAGGCACTTGAGCTTAACATCACTATCTTTCTGAATATCAAATGCCTTAGACATAACATGGAATAGGTATTTTCCAACAATTGTCCATATTCTAAACTTTAGGGGCCTGGCAGGATGGCTCAGTGGTCTAAAGCGCCGCTTAGGAAAGCTTAGGTGGCTGCAGGGACCGAGGTTCAATCCCGGGCATCACATGCTGTGCCAGCCCTGCCCTCAGGGCAGGCTGAGCCGGCCATAACAATAAAACAAACAAACAAACAAAAGTTCTGAAACAAGAAAAAAAAATAAAAAAATTGTTAAAAAATAAACCTTAAATCCCTATAGAATGTGAAAAAAACAATTACATATTTTCACACAGAAATTTACAAATCTATCCATATACAAAATTGTAGCAGGGGAGCTGGGGAGATAGCTCAGTGGAAGAAGTGCTTGCCTGGCAAGTACCAGTTCCAGAGTTTGATCCCTGGTACTGCAAAAAATAAATCAATTTATTTATTTATGGTTGTTTATTGCTGAGTCAGGAATTTTTTCTTATAGTGGATTTTTCAGATGTGGCTTTGTCCCTGGCTCATAACAGGCTATCAGTGAGCATTGGCTGCACTGCAGCAAGTGAATCTGACTGATGAAATTCCTGTCAGTGTTGACTCCATCATGAGCAGAACCTGGACAAGGCATGCCTTCAAGCTCCTGAATTGTAGTCTGTTGAGTAGCTTGTCCCTTGCGCTGGGGAGCCAGCCACCACAGGTGTTTAGTGATAGTGAATGAAGAGGCATGAGCTGTGTGCTTGTCTACTTATGCACACAGCGCTGTTACTGAGGGTGGTGCCTGTTATTTTTCCTTCGGAGGAGCGCTTTGTGAGTCCAAGTCCAAGGCACGATACTTTATAAGTCATGACTGTGGACACTGGAAATTCTTGCTCACAGATCAGGAGCAGAGACCGGAGAGTCTGGAAACACACAGACCACAAACTTTTCTTTCCTTATGAGGGATGAGAGATGGTGCCAAGGAACTCTGGTTGGCGTAACAGGATCTGGACAGGATTACGGCTGACCCCACACAGAGTTATGAAGGATTGAATAGCCCATTTGGCAAACATACTGATAGGAGAAGTGTGTTCTGACATCTTTTGGGACTAAGAATAATACTACAGTCTTGTGGGTAGAGGGTAAATTTTTTCTTGAAATGAGTAGACAGTCCATCCACCAGCCATTGTACAATAAGGTCTATTCTGGAGAAGGAGGTTGAGACCGGCCAGGTGGCCTCACCTGAGATACAGGATGAGCTTTCTCTTGGCACTAGGGCCCCAGCTTGCTTTGGTTCAGATGCTGACTGGTGAACGTGTTCAGAAGGCTCTTGTGATAGTGGGTTGTGTTGGCCACATGCCTGAAAGGCAGATGGAAGGGACCAGAATAAAGTGTAGCATTTTAGTGTGTTGTGCTTTATTGCCATGATTTGGATACACATACACAATGTATTTATGTTTGGTTACTTAGATTGGGAAAAAAAAATCTGCTGGAACTGTGGAAAGAGCTCATCACCAATAAAGTGCAGAAAATAGGACAGACTGTACAGAGGTTGTCGTGTGAACTGAGTGGGCTAGCCCTGCTCCAGGCATCTGGAACTGTGCTCACTCAGTGCATTTCCTTTAGTTTGTCCAGCAAGGTGCTTCATGAACCATGCCAAGCACGCTTCTGTCTCACTCATGCCTAGTCTTGTCTGGAGTGTTCCATTCCAACCTGACAAAGCCAACTCTTCACTCCCAGTCTTTCTTGTACGTGTCCCTTATCCTGGATCATAGCACTGAATTATCTGGTTTATACAAAATGGCTATAAAGAAATAGTGGCTGTCTTAGTTACTCTCCTCTTACTGCTGGGACAAATACCCAACACCCAAAAGGAAGGAAGGAAGGAAAAGTTTATTTAGCTCACAGTCTGTGAAGGTTTCAGTTCATACTCAGCTGGCTCCAGGCAGAGTGGTACATGGCAGAGGGCAACCATTCATGGCAGCAGCAAGGAGCCAGAGAGAAGGGAGTGGCAGCAGCTCAGACAGCTAGCTGGCCTCTCTGCCCTCCTTCCATTGTAATACAAATTACCTGCCCCAGGGCAGGTGCAGCATCCACACCCATAATAATCAATCACAAACTTCTTTTATCATACAAGGCGCTATAAAAGGTGACATTTTAAAGTAATAGATGATGTAAAAATATCGATCTTTTTGTTATAAGTTATTTACTCTTTCCAATTGTGCCAACAATTAAACTTTTAAGAAATATATTTAGTATAGGGTCTACAGGGGCTCACAAATAGATCCGACTCTATCCTCCTGTTTTCAGCCTCCCAAGTGCTGGGATTACGATGCACACTGCCTATCCAGTCTCAATTGCTGTCTCAGTGTGCCCCAGGGGCAGGGCTGGCAAGGCTTATAGTGCTGGGGATCAAATCCTGGTCCCTGTGCTCTGTCTAAGCAGGTGCTTTAGTCCGCTGATCTATCTGGCTAACCCATAAACTTATCCAGTCTTACCCTTTCTCAATACCACCAACTTTGTCAAGGGAGTTTTCACGGAAACATAGGATGCTGGCAGGGCATTGTAGTCTAAATGTATTCCTATAAAAGGCAAATTTTGTGAATATTGTCTTTTTTTTTTTGTATTTTAGGGAAAGGTCTACAGGGTATTTAGGGTCTCACTGCTAAGTTGGACTCATAGTGATCTGCCTGTTTACAGCCTCCCAAGAGCTGGAATTACAGGCACACACCACCATGCCCGGTCTCAATTGCTATCTCAGCTCTCCATGGGGGTGTACATAAGATTGGTTTTCCTTTTTTTTTGGAGATTGAGCCCAAGGACTGCTGTGCTGCCTGAATGATCAAGACCTATTCTCTAGAGACATAGTCTTAGCATTATTCATATTTCCAGTATAATTGTAAACAAAGTGTGGTGTATTAACTAATGGTCAACTTGTAGCACAAAGCTTAACCAAATCAGCACCGTTCTGGGTGTGGAAGGCCCACTAGAGGCCTTCTGCTGTTGCCGACAGTGCAAAGGAGAACTGGAGGAGAAGCGGGTGTGCTGTTGCTTCTCCTGGAGAAGCTGCTCACCTTGCTTTTCCTTATGTGAACTCAGCTGTTCTCATCCCCTGAGGAGCTTAGGTCCTCCTTGTCATTGAAGATGACCATGGTTCTCTTCAGGGAAGCTCTATTCCTTATCTTAAATGTCATGTTTTTTTTTTTTTTTGGTGGTACCAGGGATCAAACTCAGGACCTTGCACCTACCAGGCAAGCACTTATTCCACTGAACTATCTCCCTGGCCCCCTCTATTCCTTATCTTGAGCACTGCTCTGGTAGCTCCAGCACAGCTCTCTCAACTTGCTGGCACGAATTCTTCGTTCTGCTGGCATGGTCTTTGTAGCTTCCACCACTGACGGTTGGGCCTTCCCAGTGCAAATCCTTGCTACAGAATTGTATGAAACATTGTCGTGGGCTCCGGCCCTCAGGCTGGA
This sequence comes from Myocastor coypus, assembly GCA_004027025.1. Classification (NCBI taxonomy): domain Eukaryota; kingdom Metazoa; phylum Chordata; class Mammalia; order Rodentia; family Myocastoridae; genus Myocastor; species Myocastor coypus. The sequence continues at coordinate 13,811 of PVJA010034342.1, read as the reverse complement.
CTCATAGAGGACATTGTCATGGGATCCAGGCACTCAGCTAGATTCTTTGTGTCTCTGATGTGTGGACAGATCTATTGCACTCTTGTGCATTTGAGTCCTGGGGTGGATAGTGTAAAGTAGTCATATAAATTGTGTCTTCTGTATTAAATCTATTCCCTTACAAATTCTGACTATAGCACAAGGGACAAATTAAAATGACTGATTCCACCAGTGGCGATCAAAATATTTTTCATTGTTATAGTATAAATGGGCATCCAATAATTCTTAACATGCTGGCATGAATCTTTCTAAGATTATTCTAGAAATATAAATTCTAAATTTAAGCAGACTTTTAAGTTTAATTTAATTTTTTTAGCTTATTTATTTGGTACAGGGTCTCACGATGCAGCTTAATCTCATCAGCACTGGGATTACAGGTGTGCACCACCACTCCTGATTTCAGTGGCTGGCTCAGTGCCTGGGACTGGCACAACATGTATTCTGGGAATTGAACCCTGGTCCTTGTGTTTGCCAGGCAGGTGCTTAGACCACTGAACTGTTTCCCCAGCTCAAAACAGACTTTTTAATCTTTATCTCATATAGTAAAGAATTTCAACTCTCAGTTCATTGCCCCTTTTTCTACATGCTACAATTCTTTTTTTTTTTTTTTCAGGACCAGGGTTCAAACTCACAACCTTGCACTAGCCAGGCAGGCACTTATGCCATGGAGCTATCTCCCCGGCACCCTACATGCTACAATTGTTAGTCTAACTCAGCCATGTAGTTTAGAAAAAATTTAAGAATTCATTTACGGGGATGGGGAGATAGCTCAGTAGAATAAGTGTTTACCTGGCAAGCTCAAGGGCCTGAGTTCAATTCCTGGTTCTGGAAGGAAAAAAAAAAATCATTTAGGAAGATAGTACATCTAAAATTTAGTTATGTTGAATTAATCTTTTTGAATAAGGCATATTGTCACTTAGCTGTATGGGATCAGAGCTATTAGTGGGATAAAAATTCATGTATATTTATAGAAATTGGGATTTTAACCTACTTAATACAGATTATCAGGCTGTCATGTATTTTTTGTTATTGTTTTTAAATTTTTCCTTGTAGTACATAAGAATTATATTCATCATAGCAAATTGGTACATGTACATGGTATTTCTTAATTCTTTTAGTAGTGTTCATCTTTAGGTGATAATTTAGAGAACACTGAGGTATAAGATCTACCAGAATTCATATAGATATATTTCTGATAACTATCTGGGAATTTAGAGCAGCACATTATTCAAATGCCTTTCAAAAGTGTTATCTTTCAAGGACATACCTTTATTCAAGAATAGCTTAAGGCTAGTGCCATTGTTTCAAATCATTGTTTCTCAAACTAGAGGTCATGATCCCTGTGGCTCCAAGATACATTCTTGGATAACCACGAGTTCTCCTTAGAAATGTTTAAAATTTGCATTAGCATTTCTAAAATAATCTCAGCAATTTTATCTGTGCTGTGGATCATCTGAATCACTATTTCATAACTGATTCTTGCCAAAAAATTTTTATGCTCATTTGCTTTTGTGTTTGCAATTGGACATCAAATATTATGACTTTAATTATCATGGGCAAATAGAACAAAATGAGAAATATTGTCACACCAGATGAAGACCAGTTAATGACCTGGTCCTGTCATCATCTCAAGGTCCTCTGAAATGTGAAGGGATAAAATGGTGGGAAAATTGAGTCATCAGACTCATGGAATATCCCTACGATGCTGAACTCAAAATACTTGCAATGTAGCAGTTGTACTACATTCACATTGGGAGTAGCAGATCAATTTCAAAAATATATCATCTGTCAGGTTAAACTTAGGTAACTAATTTGAATTATATTGTTTTTTTTTTCATTTTGTTTCAATTGCATTAAAAATTTATTGTGGCTTTAAATTTATAAATGTTATAAAGCTAAGGGTTTTATATTTGTATATACTCAAGTAACGTTGCAGTGAAAAAATAATTTAAGGCACCACAACATGGTCTCTGAGAGATTTTCCTTTAACTTTTAATTTTCTTAATTTTTTTTTAAAAATTAAAAGTGGTCCTTTTGTGAAACAGTGTGCTATAAATTTTGGATCTTTTCTTTAGGAATCGTCTCTATGATGCTTTCGCTAGTACAAATCTTGCTTCTCTGAAGTTGCATAAAACTTGGGTGAGTTTTGCTCCTGTTTTTTTCCCCAGGAATGCAGTCTTAGGGCACTGTCAATCACAGTGTCCCATCTCCCTACCCCCTCTCTCCTGGCCAACGGCTAGTCAGGAGATCCAAACCATGTCAGTCAGACTCCTGCTGGAATTTGAGGCTTGAGGTGGAGTGACACAAGAACTGAAAATAGTTGAAGCTGATTCATCCGAGTGGTGGAGGTATGAAGAGCTTGTCTATTACTTTGAGCTACCGCATTCTCTGGTTTTGCCCCGATCAGTCCTTTTTAAGATTAGTTGATTTGCTGTTATTTTGGTGTGATGAGCCATACTTTATCTTTTAGCAAATTCTTTACTTCAGATTACTTTAGGAAGAGCTAGTTTCTTTTCATGTAGTCATTCAGAAAATGTCTGGCCGAAGGTCGAAGGTTGAGTGATGATTCTGGGGAATATTTTTTAATCAAGAAATAATTTCAAAATAATTAGAATTTAAAAAAATAGCCTTTCCTAGGTTCTAATGTTTATAACCTTTCAACAGTGTTGACTATGACTCAAGCATCAGTTTGCGCTGGTTTTCTCTCTTACCAGCTTTGTACAACTTTGAACACATTCTTTCAATTCTGTAAGCCTTAGCTTCCTCATATTTTCCTCATGATACTGGAGATAACATTACAGTCAGCCTGATACATCAGTGGATTCCACATACCTGGAGTCCACCAAACTCAAATGAAAAGTAATTGGAGGGGCCTGGCAGGATGGTTCAGTGGTCTAAAGCGCCTGTAGGCGGCTGCAGGGACCGCGGTTCGATCCCTGGCACCACATGCTGTGCCAGCCCTGCCCTCAGGGCAGGCTGAACTGGCCATAGAAATAAATAAAAACAAATAAACAAATAAACAAAAAAAAGTTAAAAAAAAAAAAGAAAATCGGAAAAACACTGCATCTGTATAGAACATGTATAGATATTTGTTTTCTTATTATCATTCTCTAAACAATGATACAGTGGGAGTATTTACACAGCATTGACACTATGTTATGTGTTATGGGTATTCTAGAGATGATTTGAAATGTGCAGAAAGATGTACATGTATGTGTTAGCTTCTTTCATAATGTACCTGAGATAATTAAATTATAGAGAAGATTTCAGTCCATAATCCATTGGCTTATTTGGATTTGGGCCTGTAAAGAAAGCACATTATGGCAGGTATATGTGGCAGAACAAAGTGAAAAAGAAAAAGATGAAGAGAACAGGGTCCCACAGTGCCATTTGTGAGCTTGTCCCCAGGGGACAAGCCTTTAATACCTGGCCTTTGGGGGAGCATTTACAATCCAAACTATGGTGCTGAGTTAAATGTAAATAGGATGTGACTTTTTATTAGGGACTTGGACAGTCATGGAATTTGGTATCCTAGGGTGTCTTGGGACCAAAACCTGTGGATACTGAGGGGGAAATATATACACATACCTATATGTATATATATTATATATGTGTATATATATATATATATATATATATATATATGATATTGTTGTGAAGTTTAGAGGTATATAAGACAAATAGCAAACATATACAAAGTATTATTCTTTGCCGGGCGTGGTGGCGCACGCCTGTAATCCCAGCACTCGGGAGGCTGAGGCAGGAGGATCGGTGTGAGTTCGAGACCAGCCTGGGCTACAAAAGTGAGCTCAAGGCCAGCCTGAACTGCATAGTGAGACCCTGTCTCAAACAGACAAAAAAAAAAATAACCAAAGTATTATTCTTTAAAATTTTTTTTTCTAAAGTATTCTTTTTTTTTTTTTCCCAGAACCGGGAATTGAACTCAGGTCCTTGTACTTGCCAGGCGAGCACTTATTCCACTGAGCTATCTCCTCAGCCCCTAAAGTATTATTCTTACTAGAATTTTGTTCCTATGAGCTTGGATGTGGTCTACTTAGGAGAGCATCCTGTGTGCAGCTGAGAAGAATATGTATTCTGATGTTGTGGGGTGGTACACTCTGTAGACATCTAATATATCCATTTGTTCAAAACTTTGGTTCCATTCTAATATTTTACCTTTGATTTTTTTTTGTCTAGTTGATCTGTCTGTTTGCAACAGTGGGGTATTGAGATCCCTCAATACAATCGCATTATTGCTTATTTGCTTTTTCATGTCTGTTAATATTTGTTTTATATAGTTGGGTGCACTGGTATGTGTTGTATAAATATTTATGATTGTTATCTTTTCCTCTTGGATTGTTCCCTTGACAAGGATGTATAACCTTTTTTATCCATCTTAATCAGTCTTGGCTTGAAATTCACTTTGTCTGGGAACAGAATAGCTATTCCTGATTTTTTCTAGGTTCCTGTTATGTGGAGTATTATTTTCCATCCTGTGGCTTTCAGTCTATGAATTTCTTTTTGAATTAAATGTGTTTCTTGTATGTAGCATATCATTTGGTCTTGCCTTGGTCTAGTCTGCCAATCTGCACCTTTTTTTGGGGGGCTGGCTTAGGCTGCCTTGCAGGCAGATGTCATGCTCCATGTGGAGATGGATATTGAACCACGGTCCCTGGTGCCTGAGTGACTTTGCCAAATCACGTGCTTTAATCCACTGAGCTACCTGGCAAGCTCCCAAATCTGCATCTTTTGATTGGTGAATGGAGACCAGTAGCATTGCTGGCTGGTCATGATTGATATGTACTGACTTATCCTTTTCATGTTATTTTCCTGTTGTTGGTTGTCTTCCCCTGCTCTCTGTTTAATTGTTTGCCTTGCCTGGTGGATTTCTTCTGTTGGGGTTGATGGAGTTGTAGTTCTTGTTATCTCTTTCTACGATGTCTTTCAGAAGATTTTGGAGTGCTGCTTTGGTGTTCATAAATTTCCTTAGATGCTCCTTGTTATGCAAATATCGTATTTCTCCATCAGTTTAGTTTTGTGGGGCAAATGAAGTTCTTTATTGGCCTCTCCGCAGCATTAGTTTGCAGTGCTGAGGATCAACCCTCGAGGTAAGTGCTGCACGCTAGGGGAGTCCTCCAACACTGAGATACAGCTTTAACTTTTTAAAATTTTGAGATAAATTCTCATTAAGTTGTACAGGATGGGCTGGAGAGACAGCTCAGTGGAATAAGTGCAAGGTCCTGAGTTTGATCCCAGGTATCACAAAAAAAAAAAAAAAAAAAAAAAAAAAAAAAAAAAAAAAAAAAAAAAAAAAAAAAAAAAAAAAAAAAAAAAAAAAAAAAAAAAAAAAAAAAAAAAAAAAAAAAAAAAAAAAAAAAAAAAAAAAAAAAAAGAAAGAAAGAAAAAAAGAAAAAAGAAAGAAAGAAAAAAAGAAAAAAGAAAGAAAAAGAAAATGTTGTACAAGGTGGCCTTAAACTTGAGATCCTGTTGGCCTTAACCTCTTGACTTATCTAGCACAGTAGGCACAGGCCAGCTTTTTTTTCTTTTAATGAAAATTTATTTTATTGTGATAGCATACATCACCGGAGAGTACCCCTTTAAAATTGTGGTACAATGCATTGTTCTGGAAAGTGCAGTGTTATGTAGTGGGAGTCTAACAATCACTCATCTCACTTAACAGAAACCTTTATGCCTGCTGATTAGTAGGACCTCATTTCTCACTACTTTCACTTTTTAAATGCTTGCAAATACGTTTCTTTTCCTTTAGAAATTTCTTCAAGACTTGTTAAGTTTTGAAGAAACTTAACATCAACTTCTTATTTCATTGATACTGATACAGGACGTCCAAATGCTATAGGGGAAATAAATGTAACTCCCAGCCTGCTAGATGCTTGATACACTGGGTTTGTATTCCCCAAAGTCAAAGATGAATTGTAAGGAACAACATAGGTTAAAAGTAGAGAAATATATTGGGGAAAAGGGATGGGAATAAGAATAGGGAATAGGTATAGCTGCTGAGGTAGAGGAGGTATCCCAAATGGATTGCCATTGAGCCTACTTCTCAAGGGAATTTTTTTTTTTTTTTTTTTTGTATTTTAGGGAAGGAAGGGTCTATAAGGTATTCAGAGTCTCACTACTAGATGGGACTCATAGTGATCTGCCTGTTTATAGCCTCCCAAGAGCTAGGATATCTTACTCTTCTCTCATTGCTGGGACAAATACCTGACACTCAAAATGAAGGGAAGAAAGGTTTGTTTAGCTCACAGTCTGTGGAGGTTTCAGTCCATACTCAGCTGGCTCCAAGGCAGAGTAGCACGTGGCAGAGAACAACTTTTCATGGTGGCGGCAAAGAGCAAGAGCAAAGGGAGGAGCAGCAGCTCAAGCAGCTAACTTCTCTTCCTTCCTTACATCGAAATGTAGCTCACCTGCTCCAGGGGAGGTGCAGTACCCACACCCATAATGACCAATCAGAAATTCCAGAAGCCACCCCATGACTGTATGAGGCTTTGAGGGATGCCTCTACACAAATTATAACATGGGATTACAGGCACACACCATCATGTCCACTCTCAGTTGTTGTAGGGATCTGTTGATTTTATTGTGAACAGTTCAACCTCGGGGAGACATGGTGGTAGGAATGAGAAAGATAGACAAGAAGACAAAAAAATTAGGCTAGGTCATGGTCAGTCTGCTTCATAGGCAAGACCAACTCAATGCACACAAAAACGATCCTTTATACTTTTGCAGTTTGCATCACGTGACACACAGCTGCCCATCGACCAATACCTGGCCTGAACCAGACAGGATGTTTTTCTCAACAGGATGTTTTTCTCAGCAGTAGGGTAGCTTGCCTGCTCCCGGCAGGAGGCCCAGTCCCACCTACACACACTTGATCAATTTCCTGGCTTCCTACCACTTCCAACAAATTGCCATCTCAGCCTGCCCTTGGGGGCGGGGCTGCATAGTAGGCCTAGGATTGAACCCCCAGCCCCTGTGCCTGCTTGCAGGTGCTTTAATCTGCTGAGCTATTTGGTTCTTCAAGTGAAGTTTTATATAGCAGAATCAGTAGGTAGGTACAATGTGGGACAAAATTATAAGCAATCATTGAGATTATAAGTATAGTTGCTTAGATAATATTGATCCAATGGGGAAGCAGTTTGCATAGAAAGTGCATACTGCAAGAACATGGACCATTTTTAGAAAATTTTGAGTAGAGATTTCTTGGTTACTTACCCAGGGGACTGATGCCTATCTAGGTAATATTGAGTACAGTATTTTGTTTATTCCTTGGGTGATATGTAGACCTGGGCATTCTATCTTTATTATTTTTTTTCTATCTTTAAGGCCTAGTTAGCCTTCAGAAATTTAGCTCCAGCCACAGTTGTAATGTGTTATCTTCTCTTTGAGGGCCCAGCTCTATTTGACTATAATATTTTCACCTAGCTTAGCTCTCTATAGTAATGTAACTGATATCTCATGATTTTCTTAACCTTGAATATGTATGCTGTTTCCAATTACTAGTTGTTACAATTATTTTAGTTATTATGAATAGGTAGTAAGAGAAGTCTGATAATAGGGTCAGGTAAGAGAGACTAGCCCAGGTTTAAAAGCTAATTTAAGCAGCTGGTTAAATTTAGAAATGTTAAAAAAAAAAAAAAAAAAAAAAAACTACTGGCAGTGGGGAAATAGACGAGTGGTCTAGGCCCCTGCCTGGCAAGCACAAGGACCTGAACGTGATCCCCAGTACCGCATGCTATGCTGTACCAGCCACTGAAACTGGGCATAGTGGTACATGCCTGTAATCCCAGCACTGGGGAGGCTGAGACAGGGGGATCACTATGAATCTGAGCTGTGTAGTGAGACCATGTACCAAATGAATAAATAAGTAGTTTAAAAAAAATGCTAGCATGTGCCTGTAATCCTAGTACTCCAGAAGATGATGCAGGAAGGTCAACTGCAACTCACGGCCAGCCTTCACTACACAGTGAATCCTAGGCGGACGGGAACTACAAAGTGACACTCTGTACGCACTGTATCAAATATTGAAATGTACTACTACCATGTTTTGAAACTGTCACATTGTTATACATTATTTCCTATTAAAAGTAATAAAAATGAAAATTAAAAAACCAAACCAACCAACCAACCAACCAACCAAACAAACAAACAAACAAAACCAAAGTGACCCTCTGTCACAAGCAAGCAAGCAAGCAAATGATAAACGATTAGGTTAAGACAGTGAGAGGACTCTTTCTTCTAGAAAGAACACTCTTAACCAGAGTAGACTAATGTAATTAACAGCCCTCCTCCTCACTTTTACCTGGACTGAAAACACTAGATACCCAAGATAACCAGTTTCTTTTGAACTGCTTTGAACTCATTTCCTTCAAAATGAACCCTCTGCTGCGCCATGCTTATTTATAGAAAAGCAGAACTAGGAGCAGTTTGAATTTTCCATTCAGAATCCTTTCATGACATACATCTATCACAAATTTCTTCTTTTATTATTTTCAGTAAAACTCTTTTAACTTCCTTCTTTTGAGTCATGACTTCACTCTTTAATTTCATGAGGCCACAAGCCCGTTACTGTTTCACTATAATGACAGATGTTGCTGGTCAATACATTTTATTCTAAAACCATACAATCAGGAAAGAACAAAACCCACTATCTATAAATGAATAAATGTTAATTTGAAATATTACAGGAGTGAGGTATGCGTTGCATGCTCCTCGAAAGGCCAGTGTTTTGGATATCAGCATTGGTATGAAGGCACTAGCCTTGAAGAAGATGGACTGATTGTACTGACAAAACTCCAACTTGGAGGGGTTTAGGATCGCAAAGGGCTTCCATAGGGAGAGGAGCGGGGAGCGGAGCAAGAAGGCTCTGTACTGATCCAGTTCTTCCTCATCCAGGGTTTCTGTGTCCTTTGTGCTTCTCCCTGGAATATACAATGGACTCCTGGGACCAACTCCTGTAGTTCCTTTAGAAACGTCTATTTTTATTTTTTATTTTGCTCAAGTGAAATGTTACATCAATTTACATGATTTGTGTTAGCTAATGTACAGAAGTAATAACAAAGGATCTGTAAGAAATAGAAACTTTAAGTGGTCCATTTTCAAAACAGAGTGGCTGAGCGGAAAGTTACTAGTAGTTAAACTTAGCTAACGACTCAAAGCTCAGGCATCGGACAGGTCCCTTAGTATACAGGATGTTGGGCTAGAGATACGCTACTAGGAAAGCCTTTGTTGGCTGGGGATGTAGCTCAGTGCCAGAAGGGCCTGCCTGGCAAGTGTTAGGGCCCTGAGTTCCACCCCTGGCACCCCCTCCCTCAGAAAGAAATTCTTTGTTGAGAAATGTAGAGGTGAAAAATGAGAGAAAAGTATACCCTGTAATAAAATTTAAAAATCTAGGCAATAGCTAGGAAAGTCATATACCCCATAGTGCTCAGCCAGTGAGGAACAAGGGGAAGGATTCCCCCAGGGAATAGAATTCCTGTGGTAGCTTCCTCAGGTGTGCTTACCAGACATCGGGATCTTGCAAGACTGACATTAAAGTCTCACTGTGTTGCATGTCTTTGAGTCCATTCCTTGGGTAGGAGAATTCTCACAGGACAGAAGTTACAAGTAAGATCTGGGTCCTATAAATCTAAAGAAATATTTTTTCAGTTAACATTTTAAACATGTATGTAGGGATGCTCCAGTGAGATAGTTCAGTGGAATAAGTGCCTACTTAGGCAAGCACAGAGATTGGGTTAGAAGGACAAGCTAGAACTTGTCAGGGGCTTGATGCCACATACAGTGTTGGCCCCGCCACCCCAGTGCACTGAGGTTGTGACCAAGATTGGGCATGGTGGCACATGCCTGTAATCCTAGCCACTGGGGAGGCACAAAACAAGAGGATCACTATGAGTCTGATCTGTGTAGTGAGATCCTGTACCAACTACATAAAAAACAAACAAATAAACAAAAAACAATTACAATGCAGGCAAAAGGGAAGGGATGACATATATCTGTATAAATTCATACTTTGGTGCTTGATTGCTTTGAGACTTGTTGAATTTGGTATTTGATGTATTTTGACCAAAAAAAATTTTTTTTTTCATCCCAGTACCCACAGTTCGCTTTGTATTCGAAGTACAAGCTAGAACTTGTCAGTACTGGTTTCTTTATGACTGTACTTACTTAACATTTGTCAGTTTTGGAATTGAGATGGGAGATTAGGGCATAGCACAGCTGGCTGTGGAAGTAGATGCGACCTGTTAACCACAAAGACCCCAGAACACTTGTGCATAACAAGCCCCAGACCCTGTACTTCTCAGAAGAACTCAAGTTTCAATATGAAGGCCTACGCCTGACCTCAGCCTGAGGCGTGGGATCCCAGCACTGCCTCTCAGTACCTGTGCATAGAAGTTCTTCTGGGTTTCCTCGAGGGGTGGACAGGGTAACAGCATACGGACAGCAGGATTTTCTTCATGGTATCCCATCTGCTTTCTCCAGTGTGTCTTTGTATTGCCTTTTCCCCTTACTTGTCCCAAACTCGCTCTGTGGAGCAGTTTCTTCCTCACTCTCACTTTTACTTTTTCAAATAAACTTGACTGCTTTTGCTCATTTTGTTCAATTCTTGGTTCAGGATGAGACGAACCTGGACTCTTAATTCTGGAAGTAGAAGCAAATGAAACAGACAGCCACCAATATCATTATGATTTCTGGAATAATTAAGTATGAGTACCAAGGTATCACAAAATCTATGTATCTATGTATCACACATATGTATTTCATATATATATATATATATATATATATATATATATATATATATATATATAACTTTTAGATGGTAAAGGAAGAGGGCAAAACATCCATTTATTCTTATAATAATGTAAAATTTCCTGAGCCAATATTCCTGTGATTCAGGTAATTTGTCAGTAACATATTACACTAGCATCTAACAACATCTAGGGTAGAAGCACATGTAAAGTTGACAGATTATATAATTTTCCTCTTGTATTTCTTCATAAGAGATACCAAGCACCAAACATTAGGTAGACTGTAAAATTTTGTTTTTAGTTAATTCTGCTGAAGAACAATTTGCCCTATAGCTGTATCAGTCATATTTTACTTTTTTTTTTTTTTTTTTTATTGTATGGTGCTTTGACATCTTGAAGGGCTTTGGAGATGGAGGTCAGACTTCCTCTCTGATTCTGCCTAATTGCAGGGGACAGCAAATGACTGTTCAAACCTGTCAGAAGTAGTGGATCAATCAAAAATCCTTACTTACAACCACCTTACTCATCCATTTCTGTCCTAAATCACCTACAGCCAGGTTACTAGACAAATAGCTGCCACACTTTTAGTTCAGAATCTTCTGAAATTATTTCAACTCTCCCAACCTAGCTTAAGTCAAACTTACTCTTACTGTTCCTTGCCTGTTCCTTACATGAAAATCACACAAGCTCTGGTCCAGGCTTTCTGCTTTGCTCTTCCTGCTTGTGGAGGCTTTGATGGTGCTACTCATGGATCTGCATGGTGTGCTGGGTCCCCTTCTCTCAGGAAAGGTAAGTAACCAAGTCTTTGTCAGAATTGACCAAATATGATTGAAACACATCCTGGGAACATTAAGAACACCCTCCTTCTTCCTTAACTGTAAACATGCAAAAATTGCCCAGAATCCCAAGTCTACACCAACCCTTGGAGCACAGGAAGTTTACAATCACCAAAGTCCCATGGCTGTGCATACTGTGTGGACAGGGTTTTCCTCCATAATGTAGAATGTCTTTTGCTGTTGTACTTTATTTTTATTTTTGTCTATCTTTTTTTAGCCTTATTTTAAGAATTCATTTTAGTGAGAAAAGGTAAAACAGCAATGAAACAATTTCAAAACAAGTTAGTAGTACGGTTACAATTATTAATACCATGCATATTATTGTCTTTATAGTAGTTATTCAGAGAACAAGGTATAGACCTGATAACTTGTCTAAACAATATTAGTACAAGACTTATTCTCAATGAACTAAATAGCTGTATATCTAACCTAACTCTCTTGTGTGTATGTGTGTCTCTCTATATCTATCTATTTATCTATCTATCTATCTATCTTTTTTTTTTTTTTTTGCTGGAGCAGGGTTCGAACTCATGACCTTGCACTTGCCAGGCAGGCATTGTGTCACGGAGCTATCTCCTTGGCCCCTCTATCTATCTTTTTTATTTTTAAAGTTTCTAATGCTAGGAGAAAATATCATACCATGTCTTATGAGTAGATTGTAAGTCAGAGATACAGTATGAATCATAAAACAAAAAGTATAATGAAACAACATTCAGAAAGTTAATTAAATATTAATTAATTAAAATTAAATTGAGCTGGGCATAATGGTGCATGCCTATAATCCCAGCACTTGGGAGGCTGAAGCAGAAGGATTGGTGTGAGTTCAAGACCAGCCTGGGCTACAAAAGTGAGCTCAAGGCCAGCCTGAACTGCACAGTGAGACCCTGTCTCAAAAAGACAAAAACAAAAAACAACAACAAAGAAATTAAATTAAATTAAATATTTCATAACAATACTCCAAAATTCAAATCAAATCATGAGTCTAATGTAGAGGCCAGAATGTTGTGTATGATGTGTAAGAATCTGTAATCAATTCAGAGTACTTGCATAGTATTTGAATAGGTTAATATACATAAAAATATCAACTAAGAAGAAGTTTCCATGGTAGTAAAGAATTACTTAGAATAAAACATAGCATATATACTGGAATGGCAAATATATGACCAGACATTCTAGCAGTTCAGGGATACAAAGTTCTAGTATGTTGTGGACACAGACATTGCCCATGACACTTACTGGTGGCCAGGTGTCACTTGTGGGACTGAGCTACTGCTATTTCTTGATATCCACCCTGTGAACCCAGATAGAATCATGACCCATATGGTGCAGGAGAAGTCCATTTGTAGAATATGTTGATGGACATATTCTGCAGATGTATACAAAAGAATAGCTGAAAGACTGCTTTTGTATACCTCTTTTTCTCCTGTGTTTAATTGTTTTCCCTCTGTTTGGTAGGTTCTTTCCATTCTCCTTCATGGAGTTGTGGTCATTTTGATCCTTCTCTACAATATCTTTTAGTAAACTGTGCAGGGTTGGCTTGGTCATCATGAAATTCTTTAGTTGTTCTTTGACCTGGAAGTTTTCACTTTTCCATTGAACTCAAAAGAGAGTTTTGCAGGGTATAGCAGTCTGGGTTGGAATTTATTTCCTTGCAAGACTTGAAGTACTTTGCTCCATGCTCTTCTTGACTTGATCATTTGTTTGGAGGAATCTGCCATTATTCTAATGGGTTTTTCTTTAAATGTGATCTGTTTCTTTCCTCTAGCATCTTTTAGTATACTGTTCCTGTGCTGAATTTCTGGGATCTTGGTTAGTATGTCTGGGTGTGGTTTTAATTGGGTTGATGTTATTTGGAATTCTATATGCTTCAGTTACTGAATGTCAAATTGTTTCCCCATATTTGGGAAGTTTTCTGCTATTACTTCTTCCCATTTTTTTTTTTTTTTTTTGGCCTTTTGAGACAGGGTCTCATTATGCAATTTAGGCTGGCCTTGAGCTCACTTTTGTAGCCCAGGCTGGTCTTGAACTAGCAGCGATCCTCCTGTTTCAGCCTCCCAAGTGCTAGGATTACAGGCGTGTGCCACCATGCCCGGCTTCTTCCCATATTTTTATATCATTTGTATTGACCCCTTCTTTCTCACTGATGCCTATTAGTCTTTTTTTTTTTTTT
>PVJA010034341.1:0-22590 GCA_004027025.1 Myocastor coypus | reverse complement strand
AATGTATAGAAATCAATAAGGAAAACATAGATGATGGGAAGCTGCCATATAAGATACCCAAAGAGCCAATGAACACTTGAAAATGTGCTCAGATTTACTGCTCAGCTTTTAACATCCAGCTGGCACACACATCTCTAAAAAGAGTCCAAATGCTGATGTATGAATGTGAACACACAAAGACAGATAATCCAAAAACTGCCTCTAGGAGCACTCACATGTTGAGAGGGAGCATCAGTTGGAACAAGTTTGGAAAGCTGTTTAGACGTGTCTCACTGAAGCAGAACACAGACATACTTAGGACACAAGAGTAATGAGCTAAGATGTCCCCCCAAAAAATATGCAAGAACATTCTTTTTTTTTTTTTTGTCTTTTTGAGACAGGGTCTCGCTATGCAGTTGAGGCTGGTCCTGAGCTCACTTTTGTAGCCCAGGCTGGTCTCGAACTCGCACCAATCCTCCTGCCTCAGCCTCCCGAGTGCTGGGATTACAGGAGTGAGCCACCACGCCCGGCTTGCAAGAACATTCTTAACATACTAAATGTAATAGTGCAAAACAAGGGGCTGTTCAAATGACAATTCAGAGAAGAATTAATGCATTTTCATTATATTTACAAAGGAATGCTGTGTAGCAATGACAAGAAAAATCCTCACCTAGCCTCATGTAACCATTTAGATGAATTTCACAAACACAATGTTCAAAAGAACACAAAATAGTCACATTTTGTATGATCTCATTTATACCAACATCAAAAACAAGAAAAATTACTCTTATGTTATTGCAAGAAAAATCATGTTACTTTCAGTAAATAATGACATAGTAACTTAGGTTGCTAGGAATGTTTTTTTCTTGTTTTGCATGAGGGTGACATAGACAGAGAGAGAGAGAGAGAGAGAGAGAGAGAGAGAGAGAGAGAGAGAGAGAGAGAATTTTGAAGCTTCACCAAGTAACGTTTCTATATTTCTATGCCTCAATAAAAACTAAAATAAAAAGCAAACAAATAAAAAATATCTTTACATGCTTTGCATGTATCTTAGCATCCATACAGCCATAAATGTCCCTTCGTCCTATATGCTGAAACCTGCATTGCAATCTCTATTTGGAAATCACTGTCATAAATCAAGTCGTGAGACAGAAAGAACCATTCTTGGCATATATATATATATATATATATCTTTTGGAGACAGGGTCTCGCTATGCAGTTGAGGCTGGCCTTGAGCTCACTTTTGTAGCCCAGGCTGGTCTTGAACTTGCACCAATCCTCCTGCCTCAGCCTCCCAGGTGCTGGGATTACAGGCATGAGCCACCACGCTTGGCCATTCTTGGCATATTTTTCTTCCTGAAACCCACTGGCCGTAGGAATCAACTTTGTGAGTCAGAGTGTGAATAACCAGAGCTCAGGGAAGAGCAATGATCCAGCATGTGTTATCTTTCCAAGGAATTGTTATTGAGTATATGCATGTGATAAATCTCTAGTATCTGCTTAGTTTATACTGGTAGATTAATGGAGATGGTCATGCATGGCACGGCAAAATATTCAATCAAAGCAATTCACCGAAGTTATTATGATGGAAAATATATCTTTAAGGATGAACATTTTTCAGAAGTAAGCTAGCATCTTAGAGATATTTTAATATTTAGTTATGAACATATAAGTGTCTACCATTTTGCTGAATGTTTAAAAAAAAAAAAAAAAACTTTATCAAAGAGGAAAATATTGAGCCAGCCAAATAGCTCAACAGATTAAAGTGCCTACAAGCAGGCATAGGGACCAAGGGTTCGATCCCCGGGCCTGCCGTGCTGGCCCTGCTCTGGGGGCATGCTGAGATGGCAACCTGTAATTCTAGCCCTTGGAAGGCTATAAATAGGCTGATCACTATGAGTTTGATCTAGTGGTGAGAGCCGGAACACCCTGTAGACCCTTCCCAAATAAATAAATAAATAGATAGATAGATAGATAGATAGATAGATAGATAGATAGATAAAATTTTAAAAAGAAGAAAATATTCAACTAACCCAAGATAATTTTTTTTTACTTGGTGGTGGTGTTAATAATACTTGACTCTTCTTGAATATTTATTATATACCAAACACAATAATAGAGTATCTGCACCATTCATGTAAAATTTCAGTAATATCATGAGGACCATTATTTTTTTCTTTTTTCAAACTTATGTATTTATTTGGTACAGGGTCTCACTACACAGCTCAGACTCATAGTGATCCTCCTATTTCACCCTCCCCAGCACTGGGATTACAGGTGTACTCCACCTGGTTTTGGGGGCTGACACAGCACACCCAGAGTTCCAGGGCTAGCAAAGCATGTGGTACCAAGGATCAAACCTGGGCCCTTGCACTTGCTAGGGAGGTGTTTAGACTGCCCGGCTATTTTTCTTAATGAGAAAAAAATGTATTTTGGAACGGGACAAGAGCCTCCTCAGTGTCATACACTGCATTAATGACTTTATTCAAGAATTACTTCCAAAGGCCGTGCTCTTTCCCACTACTGAGAAGTAAATGTTTGCCTTTTAATGAGCTTCTCTACACACTGAGGTGCTCAGTTGTCAACAAAGTGGCTTTTCAAAAGCATTTGCATTAATTTGCAGAGATGGAATTGAGATAAACTGGAAAGTTTAGGCATATGCCTGTTTAAAAGGTACTTAGCATTCTTAAGAGCTGAGTGCTAATCTCTGAGAAGTTTGTATTCTTTATGTGTATGCCTCTTTTGAATCAGTTGTTTATTGGATTTGATCTGCTGCACAGGAGGAATACTTATCTTAAACATACAAAAGTCTCCACTGAGTGGTATTCAATCCAAAGCAGAACACAGCACGGATTTTTAACTAATGTATTTGAGGATTAATTGTTCTATTTTTTTAAAAATGGCAAATGTATATCGCATATCCTTTCCGATGTTATCTCCAGCGTTCTGCCAGCCAACTCATTACAATTGGGCAAGCCCTCTGGGAAGTGTGAGAACACCTGCTCCCAGTCTCTCCAAAATTTCAGACTTGTCTACAGAAGATCAGTTATATGACGAGGCTCAGACTACTATGGCAAGAAACTATAGACTGGGTGGCTTAGGACAATTTATTTTTCCAAAGTTCTTGAGGTTGAGAAGTCCAAGATCCAAGTTGTGGTCACTTTCATTTCTGAGGACGGTTCTTTTGCTAGTTAGCAGATGCTATCTCCTCACTTGTTCTGTGAGCATTCCCTGGTGCCTAGAGTAGGGGAGGAGAGAAAAACTCTGTAGGGTTGCTGCTACCCCAGCTTCGTGACCTCATCTTACCGTAGTTACCTCCTAAAGATGCCCACTACAAATACCACTGTGTTCAGTGTTAGGGTTCCAACATATGCATTTGGGGGAGACACAAACATTCTACCCATAGCATTGACCAGAGGAACAAACTAAAATTAAAATTAGACTGTATCAATTATTTCTTTCTCTTCTCTAACATATTTATGGGAGCAAACATGAACCCCACTAAACTTAATTTTATCTAATTAGAGACCACTTTTTGTCGTCTTTAAAAATAAATTGAGAGGCATGGTGCTGCCTGAAGAAGTGTGTGCACATGTCTTCAGAAGCGTGGGCATCAGGGGATATGAGGTTGTGGTCAGGTGTAGACCATTTCCACAAGAGGCATGAGCAAAACTCCGTGAAATGTGGTTTTCAAGTGGCTTTTGTTGAGGCTAACAAATCATTTCTGCCACCTTGTCTTCACCACCTCCATCCGCAAGAATTATAAGAAATAAACAAGTTAATCAGGAAGATATGAAGAACATGCTTCATTAATCCTTCAGATGCTCCAACATTATATTTGTACTGTATATCAAATTGGTGGGAAAGGAATCATAAAGTGAATCCTTAAACTGTATGGGTGAGGTTTTTCTAGCAGAGCATAATCTATAGGCAGATATGTAAAATTACAGTGGGGGATTTATTAGATAGGCTTATGGGATCAGGGGCTGGACAGTCTGTGCCAGCTGTTTTCACTCTGCAGAGCCACTGGACCAGGTAGCCACTCAGTCCTAAAAGCTAGAAGCGCAGAATAGCGAGGCCTGGAAGTTCCACTGTATGAGTGCTTCTGAAACCCTGAAGATGTGCACAGGTGACAGCAAGCACCAAAGAGCAGTCTGCTTATGCAGGACAGAGGTTTCCAGAGGCAGGCTGACCTCTTCCTCTCTTTTCATTCCCTCTGGGTTGCAAACCTTTGGATGGAGCTCCCTATAATGAGGCAAGTGCACCCCCAGAGATTGCTGCCTACACATCCATCCTCTCTAGAAACACCTCCCAGACAAGCCCAGAAGTGCATTTTAAGAACTTCCCACAAATCTTTTAATCCAGTCATGTTGACAGCTGACTAATGGTCACACTGTTCATCACAATAATTTATAAGTTATATCTTTTCATCACTTTTCTATTATAATTTCTCCTTTATGTCTTCCTTTCTCGAGATATCATTTTCCTTTTATTATTATTCCCACTTCAGTTTCATGTGCTCAAAGATAAAGTGTGTTGAGACATACATTGTGATTTTGTCCACAGTTAAATTGTTTTAGTAAGCTTTGAATTAAAAAATAAATAGGTAGAAAAGCATGAATCATAATGGAAACTTCAGTGAATGTTTACCACCAATTCCTTGGACAAGAAACAGAATAACATCACCCAAAGATTCCCTCTGTATTCCGTCTACTCGCTGCCCACTCTCAGAGCTCAGCATGGTTCCAACTTCCACTCTCTTGCTGGGTTTGTTTCATTCTATACTTGATGCCCATGGATCTATAAGACTGGACTCTTTGAAGGGCTACTTTCATTCAGTGTTGGGTTTGTTTTTTGTTTTTTGTTTTTTGTGGGGGATTTTTGGCAGATTCCACCATGTGGATATGTGAATCAATAACTGATTCTTGTCCTCTGCAGCATTCCATTATTCAGAGACCAAATGGCTTTTTCAGTAGACATCTTACCCATACTTGAGAACAGTGACTTTCCTCCTCTTCTGCTACCTTCTCTCTTTTTCTAACTTCAACATCTATCAGAAACTATGTAAACAGGTTCATACAAGTAAGTTGTGAAGTCTACAGTTTCCTGGCAACTTATTATTTTATAATTATGTAATACCTCAATTTACAGCTACAAAGCCATTTTGGCTTTAAATATTGTTTCCTCCATATTAATATTACTACAATAGTTTATTATACTGATACATTCATAGCCTACATGAAATTATATTTCTCTTATTTTAAATTATATTTCTCTTATTTTTACCATATTCGTGTGACTTTCTTTTAAGTGTATATATCTCACATATTTCAGGACTCTATTTTGTTGGGTATTGTAACTTAACTATATGATTTCATACATTGATAGTATATTAAAATGCATATTTAAAGTTATTCCTATTAGAATTATTTAGTTTCTATTTGCTATCTTCATATGTTATATTTTTAACCTTCCATTGATTCGTTTTTTCCTTCTTTTGACTCATATCTAAATTCTGTTTTTTTATTTATTCATAATTAATAAATATATCTATGTATAATGTACAACATGTTTTGAATTATGCATACACTATGAAATGCCTACATTAATATGAGCACTTATGGAGCATGAGATCACTTGAAATCTATTCTCTTCAAAATGTAGCATGTGGCTATTAACTATAGTCATTACATTATGCAACAGTTCTCTTACATTTAATTATTGCATTTAACTGAAATGTTTATCCCTTAACCAATGTCCTCCCTATCCACAACCCCTTACTCTTCAAGAAGCACCAGTCTCCTTTCTACCTGAGTTTATACCTTTTTAGGATACATATATAAAAGAAATCATGAAATATCTGTCTTACATGCTATCCTCCAGGTTGACCTATGTTGTTGATGAGTTTCCCTTATTTTTAAAAAGCTGGCTAGTGTTCCACTGTATACATGTGTCACATATATTTTATCTGCATATTGATTGACAGATCTAGGTTGATTATAAATCTTGACCTTTGTGAACAATGCACAACAGACAGAGTGTGCAGGCATCTCTTCAGCCTACTGATTTCATGTACTTAGTAGTAGAGTTCCTGCATCATATAGAAGTTGTCTTAGTTACTTTTCTCTTTTTGCTGGGGCAAATACCTGATATCCAAAATGAAGGAAAGGAAAGGTTTATTTAGCTCACAGTTACTAGAGGTTTCAGCCCATACTGAAACCTGGACCCAAGGCAGAGAGGCACATGGCAGAGAGCAGCAGTTCATGGCAGCAGAACAGTGACAATGGCGACAGGGGCAACGGAACAACCAGGGGAGCAGACAGCAGCAGCGCCAATCAGGGCAGAAGAGCAACAGCGCAAGTCTGTTGCTCTGTCTCTCTTTGTATTACATTCAGGCTCTCTGCCTCAGCCTATCCACCTTACGCTACACCCATAATCCCAAAAGTACTTAGACCCATAATCCCATCAGTACTAAAGCACATAATCCCAGTGACTCATGAGTCAAGTCTCAATCTATAGAAGTCCCCGCACCATGATTACATGAGGCTTTGGGGGGACAACTAGACATAAACTGTAACGGTAGTTCTATTTTTAAATTTTAGTAAATGTCATACTGTTTTCTGGAATAACTGAAATAACATATTACCATTGATACTGTGCAAGGGATCTCTTCTTCCACATTCTAACACTTAACATCTTTTAGGTAACAACAATTCTAACGGAAGTAGGGTGATTTTTTCATTGTGGTTTTAATTTGAATTCACTAATGGTTAATTGTGTCAAACATTATTTTCATATTCTTCTTGGCATATTTATATGTCTTCTTCAGAGAATGCCTATTCAGATCATTTGTCCATTTTAAACTAGATTATATTCATTTGCTAATGAGCCGTATGTGTCCTGTATAAGTTTTGGATATTAAAATATGTGTGATTTATAGATATTTTCTACCATTCTTTGGCTTTTTATGTCTATTACTTCTTTTCCATAGAGAAGAGCTTTTGTTTGATCCAAAGTGAGTCTCTCTTTTTTTTTTTTTTTTTTTTTTTTTTTTTTTTTTTTTTTTTTTTTTTTTTTTTTTTTTTTTTTTTTTTTTTTTTTTTTTTTTTTTTTTTTTTTGGCTATTTAATCTGTGCTTTGGGAATATATATCAAAAATATGAAGAGTAATTCTATATAGGTTTTCTGTAATGCTTACTCCTAGTAGTTCTACAGGTGCAAGTACTGGGGTAATGTCAACACACTTAGAGTTGACTCCGCATGAGAGAAGGGTCCGATATCAGTCTGCTGTATGTAGATATCCAGGCACCCTAACATCAATTCTTAAAGAGACTATTTCTTTTCCTATTTTGTGTTCTTGATGGCTTTCCTCAAAAATCAGTTGGAGATGAATGTACAAACTTAGCTCTTGGCTCTCTGTTTTGTTGATCTACGTTTTTTGCTTCCAGCTGGTGCCAGGCTCTTTTGGTAACTATAACTTCGCAGTACATTTTGAAGTCAAGGCATTTGATGCCTGCAGCCTTGCTGTTGCCGTGGCAGTGGAGGGAGTGGTGGTGGCGTCTAATGGTTTTCTGCTTTGCTCCTCAGTCTGCTCAAGATCAATGGCCTATTCATGCCCTGTTGTGGTCTACACTAGCTTAGGACTTGTGATATTTTGTATTTCTATAAAAATATTTTTGGATTTTGGGAGGGATTGCCTTGAGGGTAGCGTCAACATTCTAATAACATTAATTTTTTGCATTTCGTGAACATGGCATATATTTTTATTTCTTTTTTATATTTTATTTGTTTTTATTAATTTTAGTGAGGAAGAAATAGTGATGAGACAGTTTCAAAACAAGATAGTAGGACAATTACAATAATAATACATTGCATGTTGTTTTCATAGTAGTTATTAAGAGTACAAGATGCAGACATGATATCTTGTCTAAATAGTATTAGCACAAATATTTATTCTCACTGAACAAAGAGAAAATAGCTGCATGTCTGTCCTTTCCTCTTCAGCTTTTGTCACCAGTGTTTTGTAGTTTGCAGTGTGCAGGTCTTTCACTTGTTTGGTTAAACTTGTTCCCACATAGTTTCTTTTTTAGCTATCATTTTCCAGGATCTTTTTTGAAATAGTTCATTGTTAATGTATAAGAATGCTGCTACTTTCTATATGTTGATTTTATCTTCTGCTACTTTCATGAATTTCTTTATAAGTTGGAACAGTTTTTTAGGACAATCTTTAGCAGTTTTACACATACACATAAACTCACTTTGTCTGCAAATAGAGACTGTTCAAATTCTCCATTTCCAGCTTGGATGCTTTTTTATTTCTAGCTTTTGGCTAATTGTTCTGGCTAGGATTCTCCAGCACTACGTTGAATTTCTTGCAACAGCTTTAAGAAACATGGATTGTATTTTTGTTGCTTTTTAGTTGTTATGGTTTGTGTCTAATTGTTTCTCCAAAGCCTGATGCAGTCATGGGGCGGGAACTTCTAGAGTTTGAGATGAACTCATGATCCACTGGGATTATGGATCTTAGTACTGTTGGGATTATAGGTGTGGCCTGAAGTGGATAATCTGAGACAGGGAGCCCAAATGTAATATAAAAGAGTAGTTTAACCAAAAAACAAACAAACAAACAAAAAAAAAAAAAAAAAACCACTCCCATGCTTGTATCAATCCCCAATAACTTGCTGAAATTTTGCAATCTCAAACTAAACTTTAAGGTTTTAGTAAATGGGCTATTTACAAAGATGTGAGTAGCAGAATGTAGATAAACCAGGGTCTAGCAGAAGTGCCAGAAGAAAAATTGTCAGCATCTAGCACAACAGGGCAGCTACAGGGATACCAGAACCTAATAAACCTGAGACAAAACCTGTGCAGCCAGATTCCTCTCACCTAGCTTCCTTTGATCTGATGAGAGGCCCCACCAGCAGCACCTTAAATGCTGCAGAGAAAAGATAGATCTAAAAGTGTGCCTTGGGGACAGTCAATGTGATCTTTAAGTTTTTCCAAAAAGCTCCATGCTTAGAGTTTTGATCCTTTTTCTCATCACAAGGATCTCTATACGTTTAATGCTCCTTCTTGTTACTGTGTTTAAGCGTTTTAGTTTTGGCTCGACAACACTTTGTGGTTACTGGGCTACTTGGCAGCTATTGCTAATACATTGTTTTCAGAAGTCCTTTCTGTGTTCAGCATTGTTTTCTGTACCTCACATCTCTGTTTGAGTTCACCCCCAATCTTGATGAAAATGCCCTCTAAGAATCCTTTCACCAACTGACAAACCGGCTAGAAAACTCTATTTGCTTTAGTGATAATTTGGCTGGATACAAAATTTTTGGCTGTAACTAAGTTTTCTAAGTACTCTGAGAATATTGTCACACTGTTTTCTAGTCTGTGTCATCGCCAATGAGAAGACTGACCACAATATGTCTTTTCTTTGCCGGAAATTTGTTTTCTCTTTCTGGTAACTGAACATTGTTCTTTTTCTCTTTGTTGATATACTGTATTCCAAAGTTGCACTTATGAGTGGATTTATGTATATTTGTTTAATTATAAAATTGTCGGTTAACTCTGAAAATACCCTTTGTCATTATTTCCATTATATCCTATTGAAAATTCTAGTGAGATAGTGATTTATTACGTCTTTCTTTCATGATTTTGTTCATGTTTGATGTAGGTTTCCTCCTAATTTCTTTAAGTCTTTCTCATGTTGTTCAACATACAAATTTTATATGGACTGAATTCATATTGTGTTGATTTTGTTAGTAGTCTTTCTTAGCATTTGATTTAAATATGTCCAGAGGAAATAGCTCAGTACCCTAAGTGCCAGCCTGGCAAGCAAAAGGTGCCAGCCCCGCATACCATGCTGGCCCCAGGATGCCAGGTGCAGGCTGCTGGCCCCAAAACCACCAGTGGTCACACATGCCCATAATCTCAGTGCTGGGGAAGCTGAGACAGGAGGATCACTATGAATCCAAACTGTATAGTGAGACTCTGTACCAGCACCACCAACAACCAAAAAACGATAAACGTGTTCTGGAATTCTGGCTTCATGGAACTCAGCAGGAAGAGTTTTGTTTAGTCTTATTTTTCCCTTCTGTCCCCCGTATTTTCTCTTTTTTTAAAAAAAATATATATTATTATTATTTATTTATTTATTTTAGGGAAGGGTCTACAGGGTGTTCGGGGTCTCACTACTACATAGGACTCGTAGTGATCCACCTGTTTGCAGCCTCCCAAGAGCTGGGATACTAGGAGCATGCCACCATGCCCAGACTCAATTGCCATCTTAGCATGTCCCAGGGATGGGGCTGGCATGGCAGGCCCCTTATTTTCTCTTACACTGCCTAATGGTTTGTTTCCCTCCAGCCCTCCCAGTAGCATAGTGGGAAATGGAAGCTATAGTATTGTGAGTGCCTGTAACATAAACACAGTAATTTTGGTTTCCAGTTTTTATGTTGCAACTCCATCATGTAACTGAGAAAGAAAAGGCAACTTCCCATAGAAGTTACTGTGTGGCATGTAACAGCCATCTACATTTCACCAACCTTGAATCCATGAGTATTTTTAACAGAGGTTAAATGGAATAAACAGCATGGTGTGAGCTTCTGTTCTTTGTGACTGGTGTGGGTGTGATCAGCTCTAACATCTACTATCCACTGCATGGATAATTGCCATGACTATAAACTCCTTTCCCCAAACCTCTGGCATCTGCATAGCACCCAACTGTAGATTAACCACTGCCAATGAGCTGTTTCACACAGAAAGAGTTTGCTCTGTTTTTTTAATTCAAGCCTTGTTTTTGGTGGCAAGTAATACCAACACAACTTTAACCAGTGAGTCCACTAAGGGTAAGGGCAAAATTTTCACTCATTCTCATGGTTGAAAGTAGAAGAAGCTTTCTGATGACTATTCTGTTCTCCTCAGTGTGTTAGCTTTATCCCTCAGGAAGCTTTTGACTCAGGTGAAGAATAAACAGCTTCCGGAAGCTCCAAGCCTTTGTATGTCACAGCTTGACCAACAGGAAAGCTTGAGACTTGTTCTCCAGAACCAAGTTTAGAAATTTCAAGGAAATGCTTTTATTGATTCAGCTCAAGTCAGTTGACCACCCCAAATCAATTAAAAGGGATCACAGCCAACACTCATCTAAACTATATGGATAAAGTAGGAAGGAGGAGGTACTCATGTTAACAGGCAAAACAGATATGGCTTTGGAAAATAGAAATGAACTCATAAGAAGAGAGACATTATTAGTCAGTATTTGATTCAGGAAATAGCAATCATGCTAGGTGAATTAAGAATTAAGTATAAGCCGGGCGTGGTGGCGCATGCCTGTAATCCCAGCACTCGGGAGGCTGAGGCAGGAGGATCGGTGCGAGTTCGAGACCAGCCTGAGCTACAAAAGTGAGCTCAAGGCCAGCCTGAACTGCATACAAGACCCTGTCTCAAAAAGACAAAAAAAAAAAAAAAAAAAAAAAAAAAAAAAAAAAAAAAAAAAAAAAAAAAAAAAAAAAAAAAAAAAAAAAGAATTAAGTATAGACAATTAGTTGCTTTCAGAGCCATTGGAACGGATGGAGGACCTGACAGCAGGGAAGCCAGCGTCGAACTAGTGACTTCAGGGACAAATAGAACAATGGCCTATAGTCGCATTAGGCAGTCTAGATGAAAACTTAGAATGCAATTCTGTGAAAACAGATAGTGAATCTTTTCTTAGGTAATACACAGAGGAAGTATTATCAGAAACTCCCTAATTTTTTTAAGTGTTAAGAGAAAATTGATGCAGTTAGAATGTTACTCAGATAAATATCATATTGAGTAATGTCTGGAATATTACCAGTGACCTTTTGAGATTTTAATTATATTTAACACATTCGTTTTGTTTGTGTTGTTTAGAATTCTATTCGCCCAGAATAAAACCAACCTTCTCAGTTCATATTTATGCCTTACTTTTTGTCAATTACTTACACCTTACCTCTTTCTCTTTGCATTTGAATCCAACTTATCCAAATTTATTAGCAAGAACATAGATCATCAAATATAAACATAAATCCAGTGAGGTTCAATTGGATCAATGAAAAGCTACATTTGAAATTGCAGTTTTCAAATAGCCAGGGGAAAAAAGAAACCATGGTAAATTGGAAAGATTCTGTTAAAGTAGATATTAAAATATAGAATCATCAAGGAAATCAAGTGTAGTGGGCACCTGAAGAGCAGGAAGATCTGGAAACATAGAGAATGAAACTTTCGGCTGACAGCCGTGGAAGACTAGATAATTCCTTTCGCCATGCCAGCCAAACATCTCTTTCCATGTATCAACAAATAACAACACACAAGGAATTGTTTGTTAGGCCAAGAATTTCAGAAAGAATCCAGATACTTGAGCTCTATATGTAGCACCTCAGCAGAGGAAGTAGTGCCTTAAAGACTGCGTTGTGCTTATGACCTTGCAGTCTGAAACTCTCCAACCACGCTGTGACTAAGTCCTGGCATAAGTCACCTGTAACAAGGAAAGGTCTGTTCAAGTTCTCAGCTTTGAGGTCTCAGACCTTGCTCCACAATGACAAAAATATCCTGGTGGGAAGCGTGTGGTGGAACCAAGCTGCTAACTTCCTGGCTGATGCACATGAAAGGGAAGGCAAAAAAGGTCTGAGGCCCCAACGACCTTTGAAGCCTGTCCCCAGGGACCTGTGTCCTCTACATAGGCTCCACTGTTAGATTCTACCATCTCCCAATAGCACAGTGGAGTCACCATCATCCAGGCCTGAGCTTTCATGGGGCATTTCAGATCCACCCTCCAACAGATGAGATCCCAAAGGACCATCGAGGATCAACAGCTGCTGCAAAAGCAGCTGCAAGGACCCGGCAGCATTTGAACCACCTTCAAATCAGCCAATGTCAGGTCTTGGACTAGATTGGAGGAACTCTGTTTCTAGTGCCCTCTAACTGATGGCTCATCCTCTCCAGAAGAAGACCATGTTTTCTTCTCCTTCCAACATTTATAGAGATAATTCCTTTCCTTCAGCTATAATTTTGAGTGACTATGGAGACAAGGGAAGATCACACAGAAGCTTCGTAGTAGTAATTCACATTCATTCCACTCATTTCGTTACTAATGAGAATCTTCTGACCACAGCTGAGCCTGATAACATTAGGAACCAAAACTCAGTGGATGATCACTAGATGGATCTTCAGGATGTACTTTACAAAACACCATAAATTTGTTTCACTCTCCCTTCTCAGTACAGAGCCTACTCAGTGTCTCCCCAAGAGACAGATCCAGCATTCCCATCCAGTCTCTGCCAAATGCCAGAATCCTGTACTCCAACATATGAAGAAGGCAGGAGGGATGAAAGTTTGATATGAGCCTGAGAAACTCAGGGTCTCAAAATAAAAACTAATAAGGGGCTAAGGTTGTGGCTCAGTAAAGGGCCTCATTTTAATCCCCAATACTACCAAAGAGAAAAATGTCAGGATTTCTGTGTGGTACACGATAATTCAGATTTCAGATGGAGATGTAGTTCTTGACTATCAGGTTAAGGAATGAGAAATACCGATATCCTCCAAAAACAATGGAAAAAGATAATTCTAGAACAGTATCTTATGTGGAAAAGTCAAACATAGGAGACACAAGGAAGTCACTAGTTAATAGCAATTCCAGACTCCGTCTGTGTCCTTGTCAGGAGACAGTCTTATTCCTGGGGTGTGCTGGGCTATCCTTCTTAGGAGAACCCTCTCAGCCCTCTCTCTCCATATCCCTTGGCTCAACTCTGTCCTCTTTTCTCATTTTGTATTTGACCACAGCCAAAGGGAACACTGCAGAATAGACCAAGTCTCAGCCATCTTCTTTGTGGTCAAAATATGAGCATGTGTTTGGTGTTTTTATAGATTCACCACAGCCTTTTATTGAAAGTTGATGGCTTTTTAAAAAATTAATTAATTAATTAATTAATTTATTTATTTATTTATTTATTTGGGGTTTTTGAGACCAGATTTCCTTGTGCAGTGCAGGCCAACTTTGAACTCACAAAGTATCCTGGACTGGCC
Organism: Myocastor coypus; assembly: GCA_004027025.1. Taxonomy (NCBI): domain Eukaryota; kingdom Metazoa; phylum Chordata; class Mammalia; order Rodentia; family Myocastoridae; genus Myocastor; species Myocastor coypus. The sequence goes on along the minus strand of PVJA010034341.1, from coordinate 8,578 downwards.
TTGAACGCAGAGCAATCCTCCTTATCCATTCTTTAGCTAATGGGCATCTGGGTTGTAGAGTCCTTGCTGCTTTGCATTATTTCATTGCCACTTTGTAAACCTACTTTGTATCTCTAGATACTACAACCTAACCTTTTTGTATCTTAAGTTCTCTTAGTCCTTTTCTTGTTCTTATGATTCATTTCTTTGGGAAGCCTAACTAGTCATCTTGTCCCAAAGTCACCTATTCCCTGGATATTGCTCAGTGCCTACCTGCACATCAGCCCATGTTCCCTTTTATACCTTGTAAAATGGCACCTAACTATGGAATCTTGTTTACATTCAAGCTTAATGACCTTGAGAAGGTTCCACTGGTGGGCACTCATTTGTCCTGAGGCAAGCTATGCTTAGTTCTTTCTTATTTGACTGTAGCAACCTTTGATACTTGGTGCCCAGATATCTTCATTCTCTGGGGCTGTCAAAATGTGAGACTTTAATTCCATTTTTAAATTTTTGTTGGTCAAATGAAATAATTTTATAACAAAGCTTTTCCACCCGCTCCCCACTCCTCCCGAGTGCCGCTCCGGCTGCACCGCGCTCGCTCTGAGCTCCCAGCTCCTGCTAAGCTTGTGCGGTCGCTGTCTCCCTCAGCCACCATCATGATTATCTACCAGGACCTCATCAGCCACGACGAGAGATGTTCTCCGACATTTACAAGATCCAGGAGATCGCGGACTGGCTGTGCCTGGAGGTGCAAGGCAAGATGGTCAGTAGAACAGAGGGTAACATTGACGACTCGCTCATTGGTGGCAATGCCTCTGCTGAAGGTCCAGAGGGCAAAGGCACCGAAAGCACAGTAGTCACTGGTGTAGATATTGTAATGAAGCATCACTTGCAGGAAACGAGCTTCACAAAAGAGGCCTACAAGAAGTACATCAAAGATTATATGAAATCAATCAAAGGCAAACTTGAAGAACAAAGACCAGAAAGAGTAAAGCCGTTTATGACCAGGGCAGCAGAGCAAATCAAGCACACCCTTGCTAATTTCAAAAACTATCAGTTCTTTATTGGTGCAAACATGAATCCAGATGGCATGGTTGCTCTCCTGGACTATCGTGAGGATGGTGTGACCCCATTTATGATTTTCTTTAAGTATGGTTTAGAAATGTAAAAATGTTAACAGATTCAGTGGTAACCTTGGATCTATCACTTGTCATAACTGGCTGCTGCTTGTCATCTACACAACGCCAGGATTTTAGACAAATGGGACTGATGTCATCTTGAACACTTCGTTTATTTTGACCATGATTTAGTTGGAGTGAAGGCAATGTTTTTTAGGGAAAAAAACACGTCATGTAGGTTGTCTAAAAATAAACTGCATTTAAACTCACTTGAGAAGATGCCCCTTAGTTTAATACATATCTAACCTAAGTCCATTGTAGTATTCATGGAGAAGATAGAACCTGGTCAGAGACCACTGTTAAAAAGCATAAGACTGTCTTCAAATAACTACTGCAGTGGAACTATTTCTGAGACTGGAATATAAGACAAGAATCAAAGTTTTAATTCTGAGTTGCAGAGAAGGGAAAGAGACTATGTTTATATCAGTGCCAACATTTGAAGTGGAGCCTTACATGTCTCATCACCTACAATGGAAGTAGTTAACCCTGGAAGAGATTACCAAAAGAATAAAAAGACTTGCCTCAGTTGGAAAAAAAAATAATTTTATAACAAATTTTGCCGCATATACAATTTGACCATTCAAGGGCAGAGATAAAGTAAAATAGGCAGGATGAATGATTGATATTCTCTCAGCAGATATTTATAGATGATAAACATGAAAGAGAAAATGGGGATCCAGGGAGGTACCTCGAAGTCTAAGCACCTGCCTAGCAAGTGCAAGGACCCAGGTTCAATCCCCTGTATGTCATAACAGCCCTGTACCCAGCTGGCCACCAAAACTGGGTGCAGTGGTGCATATCTTTAATCCCAGTTCTGGGGAGGTTGAAATAGGAGGATCACTACAAGACTAAGCTCTGTAGTGAGACCCTATAACCAAATAAATAAACAACTAAAAAGATTTTTTAAAACAGAGAAAAAGAGAGAGTTATCATGAATTCATGGGTTGAAAGATTTTTGATAAACATGAATGCACTGCAATTTGCTCTTAGTGAAGCTCACCTCCTATCCTTGGGCAGTGTACACCTTTCTAACCAGCCCTTGCATCCCTTTCTTCTGACCTGTGTGGTCTTGAACAGCTTCCTTTCTACCTGGGATGTCAGGATAGTCCAGCCTTATTCTTGAGCATTTTCCTGCATCAAGACATTGATCCAAAAATCTCTTTTAAAAAAATAAGAACTGATCTCAAAGACCACAGTGTGGCTGCTACAGATGTTTATGAAGGCTGGATTGGCTATTGTCTCTTGTTCTTTTTATGGATAGGGTTAGAAAGTGTGTGTGTGCGTGTGCACGTGTGCACATACACACATGCATATTTCCTTTCCAAATGTATAGTCTTTCCTTTCCTTTCCCTTACAATATCTTTCCACCCCCATCAGTGAAAGGCACCCAAGCCTGAGGCCTTTGCATAGGCTACATCCCTAGTTCTCTTCTTACATTTTTGATTTTGAGATAGAACCTTGCTAAATCACTTAGGCTATGCTTGAATATGCAGCCCTCCAGCCTCAGCCTTTCGGAGCACCAGAAATACAAATGTGTGTCACTGCCCTTGGTTCCAATGTGTTTTCATTGTCACTACAAATGTTTTAGTGTCCTTCATCATTTGTATTCTTATCACCTGGGATGTATTATGAGACATTTCTACCACTTTTATATTAATTTCATTTTCTAATTTTTCAAAGGAGAACTGGTTGCCTGGCTTCTTTTCAAGCTCACAGCCGTCTCTTCTCCATTTCATGTAATATAAAATCAAGGACCTTGTTTTCTGGATTTGCATCTTTGTCATCCTCCCCCGTACTACCTTGACCTTTTCTCTCTTTGGAGGTATTTTTTTCTTCTGGTCTACCTTCAAATTCCACAGCCAGCACAGCCAGGAACATAGTTCACCCAAAGTATAATTTCACAAATAAATATTTATTACACTGTTAAACAGAGAAAGTTGAAATATTTTGTCATTCTACTTTAGAAAGGAAAATTGTTAGCTTGTGTCTAATATCAGAGAAATCATTAGACAAATTGCTTCTATTATTCAAAACAAAAGCCTTACCTGGGGAAATTCTGAGATTATTTCTTCATGTGTGAAATCTCTCAGGTATGGTTCACTGACTCAAACAAGATAACTAGTCATAATCATGTGGAAAACCTTACTAATTAGGACTGGAGTTTGCACCAAAATATTCTTGTCATTCTTCACAAGAAAAGAAAACAAAATTCATATAGAGCCACAAAGAACCCAACTAAGCAAAGCAATGCTGATCAAGAAGAACAAAGTTGGCAGCACTGCAGTACCAGAGACTCTAGCAAGCAAATCAGCACAGCAGTTGCTTAAAACCCGGTGTTCAGAGGAATGAAGCAGAACAAAGAATGCAGATGTAAATCCATGCCTCTATCACCCACTGGATTTTAGCAAAGACACAAAAAAGACTCAGTGAAGAGAGGATAGCCTCTTCAATAGAACGATGAAGGGGCCGGTGAGATAGCTCATAGACTAAAGCACCTGCTTAGGCAAGCTTAAGCAGAGTGTAGGGATTATGTGGTTCAACCCCTGGGACCATGTGCTGTGCGAGTCCTACCCCCAGGGCAGGCAGAGCCAGAAAGAATCCAGGCATGGTGGCACATGCCTAGAATCCTAATGCTGGGGAGGCTGAAAGGAGGAGGATCACCATGAGTCCAGCCTATATAGTGAGGTTCTGCAACAACCAAATACAAAAAGAAGATGCCGGGAAACTGAGCATCCCCATGAAGAACTACAGAACTCTACCCTTAACTCTCAACCACGTACAAAATGAATGTAAAATGCAGCAAGCTTCCAAATATAACTACTAAGTCTACCAAACTAAATTAAACTAAACAAAAACTACTAGTTCAAAGCAGGCAATGATTTCATGCAAGATCTCAAAAGCAGAAGCAGCAAAAGCAAATATGAGAAAATTAATTATACCAAACTAAAAACTTGCTGTGCAGAAAAGAGAGCGATGAACGAAGTGAAGAGGCAGCCTGTGCACCAGTGGCCAACAGGTCCATGGTAAAATGTTCCGTCGCCAGACAGCATGGCAGTATACATCAAAACCACTGAGTGATCTCATCTCAACCCACTCCGAATGGCTATCAGCCAAACAGCAAGGAAAGGGACTGGGGGGATAGCTCCATGACACAAGTGCCTGCCTGGCAAGTGCAAGGTTGTCAGTTTGAACCCTGGTCCCTCAAAAATAAAACAAAACAAAAAAAAAAAAAAAAAAAGGCAAGGAAATGAATGCTGCTTAATGAGGAGAAAAACAAACTCTATTGGTGAGAATATAATTAATGCAGCCATCACAGAAAACAGCAGCCAGGGTCTCTAAAATTTCTTAAACTAGGATGACCATGAGATCCGTCTCCCCTACTTCTGGATTTGTATCTACAGAAAATGAAACGAACTCTTTAGAGAGAGACCTACCCTCCCAGCTCCATGAGCAGCATCCAAGAAATGGCACTTTCAGCAGGTGAATATAGAAAGCAGCATGCCTGGGCAATGGCCTGCTACTCAGCCGTTTCAATGAAAAGAAGCAGAGGGCCTCATGTTGTCCAGTAACTCAGGCCCAGGAGGACAAATACTGCATATTCTCACTCACATGTAGAAGCTTTAAAAAGTTGATCTCAAAGAAAAGAATACACTAGCGATTACTTGAGATTAGGAAGGATGCAGGGAAAAGAGGGATGGTGGAAGGTATAAATTCTACTGTTCTACAGCAATGTATGGTGACAATAGTCACTAACATCTGTTTTATATATTTTATGAAGATTTAGAAGGGAAGATCTTGGAGCCTCCAAATACAAATAAATAATAAGTAGATAAAGAGAAGAGGTGCTAATTACCCTGATCTTATCATTATACATTGTAAATATGTGTTAAATGCTCACTTATACCCACTGAATACATACAATTACCCTAGGTCAGTTAAAAAGACAGAAACTAAGTGGACCAAAACCAAATTTTAAATTTTATAAGTTGTCATAATCTTCTTTTCCCCTATGCTAAGAAGCAATCTAGGGTCTTTCACAAAGCAAAGTGCCAGTTCTACCAGTTAGCTGTATTTCCAGCCTAAGTAGCTATACTGTTGTTGCCATTTCTCTTCCTACAAATAGCTCCACTTTCATGTACTCTCAAAGGAAATCCCATGACAATTTTTTTAACAAAAATTATTAATCACTGACCTAACCATGATTATTTCTTATAGAGAAAGAGTGAATAGTGTCCTCTTTCTTCAGACTGAGGAAAAGGAATAAAAACAAAAATAAGATCTTATACACTAAGCATGGCATCATACAGGATAGAATATTCATGAATAGTTTGTTTATTCTGTAAAACATTACATTCACAATAAAATTTAAAACTAATAAATACTAAAGGAAATGTTTATTAATCTGGATTAGGAAATAGAAAGCCCTTTCTGATCCTTGCCTTGGTCCAGAAGGTTCACATGGATAAGTTATTGGAATCTTGTCAGGTTAATTCCAATCTACACCCAGTGCCAACCACAATGAGAATAAAAACACTAGGGTGTACTTGTCTTTAGGTCCTGAGTCCAACCATGATGATGGATACTTGGAACAAAGGCTGGGACCCAAAGCCAAACCCACATTTTATTAATTCATGAAGAAAAGAGTGGACTGAGGATGAGTGACTGTGACAATGGCCAGAAGTAGTTGAGTGCTATGAGCTGGGCTTGGTAGGAAGCCCCAAATCACCTCTGTAGTATGCAGAGAAGGATATACAAAAAGAGCAATCCATATAACACAAATGAGTGAACATCTGATGTTTTGGGGTCTGTGTTTTGGCTCTGATGTGTAATCTTTCACGCCCAGAAAGTCATAGCCTCTGTCTTGCTGCCTGATCCCAGCTGACAGCATGAAGCACTGGCTTCATCCTATCTCCGCCGGGCTTACACAAATAACAGCAGGTGGGTTTCCAGCAAACACCCATGTCATCTTCAAAGACTACCTCCAGCACCTGAGCTGGACCAATATGCATTGCTTAAGGACAACTGAAGAGATAAGGAAAAGTCCCAGGCATCTCTGTACATAGCAAAGCATGGAAACAGTGTCCTGCTCAGCCAAAATGAGAACATTGCTCCACTTTCTCCTCCACAATGAAACCTAATACAAGTGGATGTGGGAATATATATTTCCATGATATGGCCTCATAAAAAGAATGTAAAATTTATTTATTTATTTTTAATTTTTATTTATTTATTTTTTTCTTGTTTCAGAACCTTTATTTGTTTACTGACTCATTTTTATGGCCGGCTGGTGCAGCATGTGGTGCCAGGGATCGAACCACGGTCCCTGAAGCCGCCCAAGCTTCCCCAAGCAGGCGCTTTAGACCACTGAGCCATCCCACTGGGCCCCAAGAATGTAAAATTTAAAAAAAATTAAAATGAACCCCTCCTACTCCCTCCTAGGAAACCACTGCCATTATCCTGGTACATAGCTTTCTAAACATGTTTACTCTCAGACATAGATTAGAATGGAATCAAGTATGCAAACAATCCAGGTGTGCCTAATTGATAAAAAAAAAAAAAAAAAAAAAAAAAAAAAAAAAAAAAAAAAAAAAAAAAAAAAAAGGATCTTAAAAACATGATCTCAATTGTGTGGGCAGCCAGGGGACAGGGGGAAAGTTAAATCAAAAAGACAAACAACTTTTTATTGCATAGATGGTTCTCCTTGATTGGTCCCTGGATATCTTTTTACTGAAATTGAGGAACTCACCAAATACTCTCCCTGCCAAGAATATTTTCTTGTAGATTTGGAAAGAATTTAGGCTGAGAAATGAAGAAAGTTATGTTCTCAAATGCATTTTTACAAAGTGTTTTTGATAATGCAAAAGAAAATTAGTGAAATGGACTTTTTGTTTCCAACTCATTCTGTTGTAAGGTGCCAAATCACAGTTTTTCCCAGGAATGTAACAGAACAAGAAAAACTCCACATCTTTATACAGTTTTGGTCATATGGGGATTGTTTTTAGTGTTCTTGGAAAGATCAGCAAGACATCTACTATGTCTCCACTACAGTGTTGTGAAGTTGACCAGTTTTTGATGGAAAAAACTATACATTTTTATAAATAAACTATGAGTGTCTTCAAAAATGAAAAAATCTGGAGAAAAATCACATTCTAAACTTACATAAGTGGTTATTTGGTGAAGTTATTAGGGATGTTCTATGAAATGGTTTACATGTGAAGAGAGATTTATCATTTCAATAGGTTTCACAAATTTGGAAGATTCTTTAACAAAACTATCATTTGAGATCATCAAGGATAGCAAGTGAGGTTCATCTTCTGTCCCCGGTCACATAAATTGGAAGTAAACTGCAGAACAGCTCTTTGGAGAAGGTTAATGAGGTGGTGTTATGATCTGGGAAAGAATTTGACCAGATCTTAACAGGAGGAAGGCATGGCAGCAGGTGATACCTGGGTTTGCCCTCTTGTAGACCAAACCAATGAGAAAAAGTGCAGACTATTCTCTCTAGGAAAATGACTTGAGACATTATGCCTTCACATGCCATGGGACTTTTTGGGGGACAGATAAAGGCATAATCTCAAGTTCAAAGGCTTCATGAGTGAGAACACCCTGGGCCCACGGGAAACTCATTTAACTGAGAAACCAGGCCTGGGGTGTGAGTAAGACCATCCTGGACCCAGCAGAAACTCATTCAGCCCAACAAACAGACTCTGTGCATGAATGAGATCGCCCAGGGCCCACTGGAAACTCATTCAACCCAGCAACCAGGTCTGGTGGGTGAGTGAGATCACCCTGGTCCTGCTGGAAACTCCAGTGCACCCAGGGCAGAAAACTGTTGCAGAACTTCCTGCAGAGAGAATGGAGATAAGACCCACTCAGCTGATCCAGGAGAAGAACATCTTGCCAGAGTCCCACAGCAGGTTCACCTCCAAAGGCTGCACAGGAAGAAGTGGAGCTCAAAGGCCAGACCCAAGCCACACACACCTGGGTGAGTTTGAACTTGGTAGATCCAGATCTGGTGATGAGATCTGGTTTGGTAAGAACTCTACCAAAACTCTACACCAAAGGTCAGACGGCAGGGCTATACAAAATGACAAAGAGAAGGACCAAAATGTGCTCTCAGGTCCCAAGCCCACCCAGAACAAATACAGGTGATAATAGCATAGAAAAAATTGGAAATCACACACCTGAAATCTCTAAATAATAGCATCTGAAGTAAAAAAACAACTGTAGAAAGATATAGAGGAAATCAGATTCGAAATAATTTCTGAATTAAAAGAAATAACATCTATAATAAAAGAAGTACTAAGTGCTTCTAAAGAAAACACTGATAGGGGGCCTGGCGGGATGGCTCAGTGGTTTAAAGCGCCTGCTTGGAGAAGCTTGGGCGGCTTCAGGGACCGCGGTTCAATCCCCGGCAC
>PVJA010034340.1:0-15849 GCA_004027025.1 Myocastor coypus | reverse complement strand
TAATTCTGAAATTGTAGATAAACTTTATAGTTTTTGTACATAAAATAATTTCACTTGAAAAGTGAAATAATGACATTTATTTTTAATTTGTTGAAATTTCATTTTGTTCTTCCTGCTTAATCACTCTGGCTAGAAGTTTTAGCTCCTTGTTAAGCAGAAGTGATGTGATGAAAGGAGCTGACTCTGTGTTACTGTGGATCTTGTCAGAAATCATTTGAACTTTCTCCTTTGAATACAATACCCCTATATGGCCATCTGTTACATGTCAATTATGCTGAGGTACATTCTTTTCATAGTATTTTTGTGCCTGTGTTGAGAGTAGTTTTGTTAATTATAAATGGCTGATGTATTTTGTCAAATGTTTGCATTAGTTGAAATTACTATGTGGATTTTACTTTCATTCAGTTGATGTGATAGATTACAGTTACTGATATCCAAGCCTGCTGAACATCTCTTAATATCCTGGAGTGCTTCACGCTTGCTCATTGCAATGATACTTTCAAAATCTATGGCACTTATCACATTAGCATTTTATTAAGAATTTTGCATCTATATTCATCAAAATATGGGTTTGTAGTTTTCAATTTTACTTTGTATGCATTTACTTTTGGTATCAGCATAGGCTACATAACAAGACTGGAAGGATTCCCCTTTAACTTGTTTGGTATACTCTGAGAATTGGCATTATTGTTCTTTACACTGTTGGCAAAATTTAGTAGAGCATCTACGAGGTCTTTGGCGTTTTTGTTGTTGTTGTTGTTGTTAGTGATCAAGTTTGTTAAACACTGTCCATTTTACTAATGCATAAATCAGTGTTTCTAGATTGTGTGGACTAAGGAGATGCTTCTTGGTAATTTATATTTGTTGAAAGCAGTCCTTATGAGCATTTTTGAGCATTTGGTTGTAAAGTATTGGCTTTGTTTTCAATTTCTAATTTTCTTCATATGAATCCTCTCTTGTTTCTTTTAGTGGAGTTAAAAACTTGCCAATTTTCTCGTTTCACAGCCAACTCTGTGTTCTATTAATTTCTGTATTCTTTAAGTCTCTATTTCAGTTTTCTCTGATATGAACATTATTTTCTTCTTTATAATAATTTGGAGTTGTTTTTGTTCTTGTTGCTCTAGTTTCATGTAATACTAAAGGCTTTTCTTTGAGGCTTTTCTTCCATTATGATATAGTACTTACTGTTACAGCACACCCTTTTAGACTTTATTTTTTATGTTAAGTAGCTTTTAATATTTTAAATTTATCACCTAAGAAATATTTTGGTTTCTTTTGTGTGTGTGGCACTAGGGATAGAACTCAGGACCTTATGCTTACCAGGAAAGTGCTTATGCCACTGAGTTGTATTTCCAGCCGTAAGAAAGAATTTTTAATTTCTTTTTAAATTTTTTTCACTGAACCACATACTGCTCAGAATCCTGTTATCTTATTCCCATGTAGGTATGTTTCTAAATTTACTCTTTTACTGATTTCTAATTTTATGTAAAAATGAAAAGAAAGTTATTTGAGATAAGTTTGATCTTGAATTTGGTCATTTTAGTTTTATAGCCTAATACTAAATGATCTGCTCTTCATTCTATATGTGCTTAATACTATATGATCTGTGCATTGAGTGGAATGTTTATTCTTTACTTATTTGATAAGGTGCTCCGTGGATGTCTGTCAGATTCATTTAGTTTACTGTATAGTTAATCTTTTATTTATATGTTTGTTTGTTTGTTTATTGGTACCAAGGGTCAAACGCAGGACTGCGCATCTGCCAGGCAGGCTCTTAGGCCGCTGAGCTGTCTCCCCAGCCCTACTCTGTTTCAATGCTGTATTCTTCCTTGATTTTCCTATATAGCTGATTTGCTATTTGCTGAAAGGGAGGCATCAAAATCAACTGCTACTACCGTACTTTACCATCATTGGAGATGGTAAAGTCTGCCGTATATACTTAGATGCTCTGGTAACATGTTTCTCAGGACATTCTGCTTTCAAAGTAGTTTGTCTTAGAAGACTGCACTTCATTACATGTCTTGGAAAACTCACGGAATGAATCTGATTGGGGTCATTTGTTCTTACACCGTCTGGATGCTGGTGTTTCCTTCTAATTTCAAGTTGTCATTCATATGCTTTGGTTCATTTTCTTTTCTTTCTACAAGTCAGTATCTTGGTAATTTGGATTTTTTTTTTTTTTTTTTTTTTGCCTTTTTTGAGACAGGGTCTGGCTATGCAGTTGAGGCTGGTCCTGAGCTCACTTTTGTAGCCCAGGCTGGTCTCGAACTCGCAGCGATCCTCCTGCCTCAGCCTCCCGAGTGCTGGGATTACAGGCATGCGCCACCACGCCCGGCTGGTGATTTGGATTTTTAATGAGTTTCTTTTTTTCTTTTTCTTTTTCAGAACCAGGGATTGAACTCAGGCCCTTGCACTTGCCAGGCAAGCATTTATTCTCCCGAACTAATTCTCCAACCCCCATTTAATAGGTTTCTTGATTGTTTGTCATTGTTTTTAGATTTTTTGACTAGACCATTTCAAGTCTTTTGTTTTTGATTTCGTCCATTCTGTGGCATCACTGGGGTTCTGCTCATGGTCTCTACTCATTTGGTCATACACCTTTTGGTTCATATAGTTTAAAAATTTCGTTGTTTTAATGTTCTTGTAGTCACTGTGTTTCTTCTTGTACATGGTGTACATTAATTTTTATTTTAAAATCTCCTTCAAATTTCCTCCCTGCCCCTTCCTCTCTTGGTTCCCAGGTACTCATGTGTACATGCATTAGTACCTAAGGATTATGTTACTCATATGGACTTGGTATGTGTACACAGATCAAAACACTGTTTATGTCTTATTCCCTCTATTACATTGCAGCTTCATTGGCCTCTTATTTTCTTTCCCATGTGCTAAAGATCTATCTCACTATATTCTACTGTCTCTTTTTTATTTTGCTTTATTTGTATTTTGGGTTTCTCACACAAGAGAAAAATGTGTTAATTAGCTTGTGTATCCCATTTATTTCATTAACATTATAGTCTTAAGGTGAATTCATTTTTTCTAAAATGACTCAAGCATATCCTTCTTTATGACAGAGTAGTACTTCCTTGTGTGCAAAGACTATACTGTCTTTATTCACTCATCTGAAAATAGACCTATAGTATACTAGTATTATTATTAGTTATTGTGAATTGTACTGGCGTACACACAAGTATTAATGTGTGGCTATAAGACAGGGTCTATGAGCCTGGCGATGTGTCCCATGCCTGTAATCCCAGCACTTGGAAGGCTGAGGTAGGAGGATCGGTGCAAGTTCGAGACCAGCCTGGGCTACAAAAGTGAGCTGAAGGCCAGCCTGAACTGCACAGTGAGAGACCCTGTCTCAAAAAACAAAACAAACAAACAAACAAAGACAGGGTCTAACTCAGGTACATATCTACAAAGGGAACAGCTGGGTTAAACAAAATTTCTAGTATGAATTTTTTGAAAAATCTTCATATGATTTCCAAGATGGCTAATCTGGATTATATTTCTACCAAAAAATCAAGGTTCCTTTCCCCCTCCCATAGTTCCTGTCTTTACTATTTATTTATTTGTTACAGGGGCTTCCTATGCAGCTCAGACTCATAGTGATCCTCCTGTTTCAACCTCCCAGTGCAGGGATTAAAGGCTATACCACCAGACCTGGTTTTAGCGTCCAGCTCAGAGCAGGGCCAGCGCAGCATGTGGTGTTAGTGATTGAATCCAGGTCCTTGTGCTTGCTAGGCAGGTGCTTAAACCATTGAATTATCTCCCTGGCCTATTACGTTGTCTTTTACTTTGTGACTTTCTTTTCTATGTAGAAGTATTTGTGAGAAGATCTCATTTTTCGGTTCTTGGTGTGATTTATTGTGTAATCAAGATGTTGTTCAAAAAGTCCTGGTCTATGCCTGTACTTCCAATGATCTTACATCTTTTTCTTTCTATAAGATTTAATATTTTTATATTCAGATTTTCGATTCCTTTTTATTTTTATTTAGCACACGGTAAGAGACATGGCTCCCAGCTACATGTGTTAAGGAGGCTGTCCTCCTCCAGTGAAAGCGTTTAACCTATTTATCAAAGGGCAGGTACCACAGTGTGCCCGGGATTGTGCATCCTCTATTTCTGTTGCATCTACCACAAGTCTCTCGGTTTTTCCCCAATAGTGTGTTATTTTCATGAGTATGGCTTTAGAGTACGACTTGAAGTGCAAGAGCTGTATGACATCCTGCTTGCTTTCCCGTCAAGCTCTGCTATTGCTCTTTTAGGTCTATTTTAGAATGAATTTTAGTGCCATTTTCCATAGTACTATAAGGAATATTCTTGGTATTTTGATTGGGATTTCATAAAATTATGTATCAGTTTTAGAAGTATGGCCATTTTTACTCCTAGTTCTATCTATTCAGGAATATGGGATATCTTTCTATTTTCCCATGCTTCTTCAATCTTCTTTTCAGAGTACTTTATCTGCCATTGTAGAGATCTTTAACTTCATTGATTATGTTAATTACAAAATATTTAATTTTTCTTCATTTCATTTGAAGAGATATTTTTTCCTAATTTTTTCTGTCTTTATTGCTACTGTAACGCACCCTGTTTTTTTCTGTTTTGGCCTTTCCTTGCTACACTACTGAATTTCACTATTAATTCTAGGCTGCTTGATGAGATGTGTGGGTTCTTCTATGCAAAGCCTTGTGTAATCTGCAAAAATGACAATGTAATTCATTTTGTTTTTTCTCTTGACTAATGCTCTGGCTCACGTTTTGAAAAGTATATTGAGCAGTAGTCACGGCAGCACACATCTTGCTTATTTCTGACTTCAGAGGAAAAGTTTTCAGCATTTCCCCATTTAATATGTTGTTGAGCATTTCTTTTTTCACAAGTGGCTTTTATCTTTTTGAGATAAGGCCTGTCTATTCCTAATTTCCTCAGGACTGTTTATCATATGTGGATGCTGGACTATGCACAAGGCTTCATTTATGTCTATTAAAAATGACCGGATAGTTTTTTTTGTTTGTTTGTTTTTTTGACCGGATAGTTTTGTCCTTGCTTCTGTTTAGTTTATTGCATTTATTGATTTTCATGTAGGCCATCCTTGTGCCCTGAAATGAATCCTACTTTTCCATAATTTATGGTCTTTTTGAACATTTGGTGCATTCTGTATGCCAGCATTTAATGAGGACTTTTACATATGCATTCATTGAAATGATTAGCTTGCAGTTTTCCTTCTGTTTGGCTACTTCTTCTTTTTTTTTTTTCCCCACAGTGCAATTACGTCCATGAATGACTTGAGGAGTCTTTTTGACCTTTCAATTTCATTAAAGAGCAGGGGCTACTGGCATTAAATTTTCTCTAAAGATCTTATAGAAGTCAGCAGTGATTCCATTTGGATATGGCAGTTTCTTAGTAGGGCTTTAAAAATTATGCCTTTAACTTCATTGACTAATAACAGATTACTCAGACATTTATATGATCCTGGTTCAACTCTGTAGTTCACCTGCATCTAGAAAGCTATATTTGCTCTGAATTCTCTGTTTTATTAAAATGCAAGCTCTCAGTGTAGTTGCCTACAATCCTCTGGATTTTAGCAGAATGCACTGTGACTTCATGTCACATTGATTTGGGCTTTTTTTTTTTTTTTTTTCTTTTTTTTCCTTAAGATTGGATGAAGAGTTGCCAGCTTGGGTTATTCTTTCAAAGAAACAGCTGTGATTCATTGATTTTCTTTTTTTTTTTTTTAAAGCTCAATTTCATTAGCTTCTGCTCAGATCTTTTAATTTCCTTTCTTGGAAAGGAATTTGGATTGCTATTGTTTCCTGGACCTTGAAGTGCATCATTAGGTTGTGTATTTGAGTTCAGCTCACTCCATTTTTCTTCTGTGGACATTCACACCTATAAATGCCCCTCTTAGAAATGTTTTCATTGTACCCCACTGGTTTCTGTATGTTCTTCTAGCAGTATCACCTGATTTTAGTAACCATCTAATATCTCCTGCGCTGTCTTCAGGGGTCTGTGGATTATTGAAGGGGATATTTTTTAACTTCCATGTGTTCACATAGGTTTTGTGGTAGTTTTTGCCAATGATTCCTACTTTCATTGTACTATGATCTTATCATGCGCACAGGATAATTTCAATTTTTCTCCATTTCCTTCAGCACACATTACTTCTAGGATATCCCTGACAACTTTTTGTATTGCTTGTTTGGTGATCATGAGTTTCTTGAGGTACTCTTTTCATAGAAATACTGATTGCTCCATCAATTTACAAGGAAACTTATAGGACATAGGTATAGGTTGGACGCTGTCATCTTTTAGGGCTTGCAACTCTTCACTCCATTCATGTGTAACCTGTAAGGTTTGTGTTGAGAGGTCTGTTGTTATTCTGATGGATTTGCCTTTGTAAGGAATGTGTTGCTTTTGTCTAACAGTTTCTAAGATTTTACTCTGCAATGGAATTCTTGAATTTAATGTGGTATAGAAAAAGTTCTTTTTTGATCATGTATATTTGGAATTCTATAGGTATCATATAGTAGTAATTCAGAGATAAAACTGAAGGCCAATTAACATCCCTGGAAGTGGGGAGCAATAAACAGAGCCCAGGGAGGGCTGCTTTCTGTTATTTGGAATTCCTGGAAAGCTGGGATTTAACGTTGCAGATATTAGCCTATCCTGCAGGTGCCCTGTTTTTTTGATCCCTTGCTTGTGATGTTAATGGCTGTCTCCTCCCTTGCTTCAAGTGTTATCTGTTAGCATCTGTGTAAACCTAGCATTAAGCAAATGGTAGAAGACATAGTGATTTGTAATCTGTATTCATTAAAGTAGTGGTACGCATTCTTTAGCCTGTCTTTTAGCCCTCAATAAAAGTGAGATACTTCTAAGGCTGAGCTCACTTGGAGAGAGACCGCAGTGAGTACTCTGAAGCTACATTCATCAGATCTTCTCGTCATTTCTTTCACACCAACTCACAACATACAACAGTATCATTTAACTATATGTTTCTTTCCTATATTTACAATGTTTTCTGCTCTTGTTTCTGCAGAAAGGGTTTTTTGTTTTACGTCTTTGTGTTGTCCTTTGATTTTTTACTTGTTCCAGATAATCTTCGATTAATGCTGCTTGCATCATCTAGAAGCTCACAGATCAATTTTCCATATTCTCTTGTTACATTTATATTTGAGGGTAGCTGCATTTTGAAAGATTCTTCCTCTTCTAATTCTCAATTTGTGTATCTACATTGGTAACTTTTGCTGCTCATACTTTCAATGTAACTTTCAACCTAGATGTCTGATTGAAGCCATGGATGATACTTTATTAACCTGTTTATTCAAGTTTTGCTAGTGTTTTCTTTAGCTCAGCTAGCTTTCTATTGGTTTCTTCCATTGCTCTTTTAGTTATTTCTTTCATGGTCCTGGTGAGCACCTTTTGACCTGTACAGGTAGGAATATGACTACTGTGTCCCTTCAGCTACATAGGGAATTGAGGCCAGGTCAGAGTTCACAGGGAGACCATGTCTCACAAAGCCAAAATAATGAATACAAACTCATAAATATTTTTTAATCTCAAATTTTATTTCAGGGTTGTTCTATGTTTTTATGAAGATAAGTAGCTATAAAATATTATTAAATATTTCAACATTTTATAATTTTCTATCTCTTTTATGAAATTTCCAAAGTCATGAAAATGTTGTGCTTTTTCTAAATTTAAAATTTCCTTTAGAAAACTTCCTAAATTTAAAAGTCCATCTTTTTTGCTAGAATAGTCACTTTTCCCAGAGGCATTTTATGTATTTTTACATTGATCAACAATATTCATTTTATCATGCTCTTCTTCCTTATAAAGTTGCTTCCTGGTTTTTTTATTCAGTTTAGTTTTTTTTTCAATGAACTCTTAATTTGCTAGTACCCATTTCAATTAATATCATTTGATATCTGCTAGAGCAAATTTTGTCAACTCACTCCACTTAGATTTCACAATTAACATGACATTTTTTACACTGTCAGATTTTCATGTAAAGGACAGAAACAATTTCTTACTGCTTATTTGAATCACAGAAATCTAATGCATTTAATGGTTAATCATACTTCATTTAAATGGAAATGGTCCATCACTATTTTAAGAGTGCTATGTTCTCCTGAGGTTTTCTCTCACTGAACTATTCCTCTGTTGTGTTGCACTGAGTGACATTTTTATATTTGTCTCTGATTATCTATGTCTTTTCTCCCATTTGTTATAACATCCTTAGTAGCAATAATAAAAACAAGAACAAAAATAACATAGGAGTTATGAGTCAGCTCACAAGCTAAGATCAGTCCTGACGTGGGTCATCCTATAGCAACTTGCATCATTGTCACTGCTGACCTATGTACTCCAAAGGCAACCTGTCAGTCATGCATGCTAAGGAAAGGTGATTTCTGTGTCCCTAGCTCTTGTTCAATTATATGTCTAACAAACTAATAAAATAAGTCCAGTGAGAAGGCAACTGAATTGCATTAAATCTTTATGATAACTTAACCCTTAAGTTTATTTCTATGAGCTTTCTAATATCTGCACCTCTAAATATGAAAGAAATATTAATTTGATAAATAAAGCATGTACATTTCAAGGTAAGATTCTTCCCAGAAATTAAAACCAAGTGCTGAATATTTCTTTCCTATATGAAGCAGCAGTTGTTTTGGTTTGTGTAATTTTCTGCTAGAATAACCTAAATCATAATAAAAGATAGCGAGAATCTTTGCAAATTTCAACAATGGAGCCTTTAACTCTTACTCATCTTGAAGACTTTGATTTTCCTAAATTCCATTTTCTTGTATTCTGATTCAATCATATCATCTTCATTTTTCTGAAAGACAGAAAGGGTCCAGTTCAAGAAATGATCATTTTTTGTTTTTCTGGGCAATCTCTCCCAAGGGAAATGTAGATTTCTAATTACCTGTTTCATCTCTCTATCACTCTCTGGCAGTCTCTCTCCCTCCATATATCTATCTATCTATCTATCTATCTATCTATCTATCTATCATTATCTATCTATCTATCTATCTATCTATCTATCTATCTATCTATTCAAGAAAAGAACTTTTAAAAATGGTGATAGCTTTGAATGCTACAAGCGTCTTCACTGGTGATTTCCTTTTAGACAGCTTTGACATAAATTTCAAGAGTAATATTGAAGACATTTTAAAAGCAGCATTAATATACAATGAAATGCAATAGGGATGGAGATTCTTTTTTTAAGATGCAAAAACTTGTATAGGGCTGCCAAACCTAGACAGAGTAAAAACAAGTGAGAAAAATGTAGATTGCCTCCTGAGTTTTCAAAAACCATCCAACATTCAATGTGCAATAATGACTGAACACATTCACTGTACTTAAAGCCTATATAAAAAGAAGTGTCTAGAGAAATTGGAATTAAAGAAGATTCTGTGAAATTCGCCTGAGTACAGAGTGCACATCTATTTTGAATTTTCTTGCTTTTATTTAAGACAAGTGGCAGATAATTTCACAGCTGTCAGTTAATGCACATAATGGATGCCTTATAAATGGATGAAAGCATGAAGCTGTATTCATGTTCCTCAAGTATGTAAAATAAATTCAAAAGAATGTCAAGATCTGGAGTGAAATGAGAAAAAAATGCCAAGAATGCTTTAGCAATAGGTTTGGGTGGGTTGGGCTGCAGGTGGGAGGCACAGTCCTCCCTGTCTTCATATACATTAAATGAATCAGAAAAGACAAAGCACTAACAGCTCTAATTCTTTAGCTTTTGTACCAGTTCCTTAAGGTTTCACTGTGTCACATTTAGATCTGATTTGGAAGCCAAATTTAACTGTGGTGAAGTACTGTACCTTTTAAAATAATTCTAAATATTTTCATTTGTTAACCTTCAGAATTGGTGTTATTTTTTTGTATAGATAAGATGGATAAGGACATTCTTCAACTGTAGAAAAAGAAGATACAGGGATATTAATGTGGAAGACCTCCATCACATTAACATTGGATAAGTTATCTAATCCAGATCTTGTCCCCATCGCCTCTTCTAATAATGTGCCACAAAGTTGTACCAATATGCTTAGAACTCATTTTTAAACAGTATTGTATGAATCATTATGTTGATTTGAAAAGTAATCCATAAATATAACTTTTGAGATCTTCTTGCAGATTCTGTTCAATAAGCTGATGAACAAAACCACTATGAACAGAAGATACTGTCAGAAGCCCACTGTAGTGCGTCATTCTAGGCCATGAGGCTGACTGGGGGCTGGGCCCTGCTGCTGCTCAGCATCCTTGACAGCATCCTATTCCATTTCACTCGCCAGGGACAGGATCACAATTTAAAACTTGAAGTATGGTTTCTCTGGAGTGTATTGCTTTTGCACTCTCCTAGAACCAAAAATTCATAAGCAGAAACATTGTGAGTCAGAGTACACAGCCATATGTTTTGTACAAATCAGAAATTTAAATATACACTTAAAACATGGTATTTTATTGTATTATATTTATAGAAGTGATGCTTCACATCTGTCATGACTTGTTAAGGTTTGATTCTATGAATATTTCAGAAAATCAGTATGACTTGGAAGTATTAAACTCACCTGTGGTCAGGTATTATGACAAAGATTAACAAAAGATGGAAAGGAGTGTCAATTCATGAAAATGAGTTTCATTTGATTCTAGCATATATTTAAAGAGGAAACCCTTTTAAACTTTTCTTGGGAAAAATAATGTTTGTAGAGGAAGCCCTTCTAAATGTAAACTTTTTCTGAAAATATTTCATTGTGGGAGATTTGTTGCCAGTCACCATCTATTCTTACGTGAGCATTTTTCCTGACAATGTAATTTTTCCAGCGCATCAGCATGTTTGTTTCAGCTGTCAGCCCCAGGTGCGTATGGGAATGCACAACAGAGCCGGTGACACCAGCACTTCTGCTGGGCTGTGTTGTAGAAAACCGATCTTGTGTTTTTTTTTTTTTTTTTTTTTTGTCTTTTTGAGACAGGGTCTCCCTGTGCAGTTCACGCTGACCTTGAGCTCACTTTTGTAGCCCAGGCTGGTCTTGAACTCGCACCGATCCTCCTGCCTCAGCCTCCCAAGCGCTGGGATTACAGGCATGCGCCACCATGCCCAGCTAGAAGACCGATCTTGAGTTTACAGAACCTGCAACATTACTAACGGTCCTGTCTTTTCGCCTAGCTTTAGCCATTTTCTCTACTGTCTACTTTGTTCTGGAGACAGGTTCTGTTAATTAAGGTTCCACTCTTCAGTTAAGATCCTCAGAAGGTAAACAGGCACAGAGCTGCCATTTGCTTCCTAAACAAGCAGACATGGAGCAGACATATCGGCGGATTGTCTTCCAGCAACATCAAAAGCCTTACAAATCACAGCATCTAAAATAGCCTGGCATTGGCTGAAAAATATCCAAGTAAACAAATAAACAAAAATCCAAGGCATACATACATATAATTATAAATGTGTCACTAAAGTAGTAGTGTACTAAGGAAAGGTCTTTAGGTCTTTTTGCACGCATTTCTAGGAGATTGCAGAGATTACTGACATAGTTAGAATGTAAACATCACAGGAAAGAGTTTAGACTCGGTTAGCAATGGAAACGCATTTCCTTCCTTATCTGGTAGCTTGCTAAATACCTGATTCAGCCCATCAGTTAGATCAACCGCAAAAGTGTTAAAGTCTCCTTAGTAGTTTTCATTATATCTCCATTTCTAACAGTTCACAAGTAAGAAGCATTTACTCTTTCATGGTCACATGCACTTCTCCTGTTTCTCCATCCGTATAGCTCAGAAGAGCCTTTCTGAGACAATCTGCCCTCGTGCTGGCCAGTGTGTGTGCGATCCCTGTGTCTCCAGGGTGGCAGTGTGGTCAGAAATTGGAACTGCTCCTCACCCTGTCCCTTCTCCACTTATAAACTTTTCCCAGTAAGCCTTATGACACTGCTGATTTATATCTGCAACATTCTGTCAAGACATTTTCAGGACCGAGGAGATGCACTCCTCTTATCCAGATGCTGTGAGCTGTCAGAAGATAGTGGCTCCATTCGTAGGTGGACACAATTTCTGTGCTCTGTGGATACTTCACCCTCTGCTACTCTTGCAGTGAGAGACCTAGTTACATAATTTAGGAAAAGTGAAAGCTCCTTTTTTGGTTACAAACCAAAAGTGTAGAATCCCACAATAGCACAGAGAATGTGCGTTCTGCTTGGCAAACATATACCGGTTGAGTTACTGCCCTAACAAGCTTCTAGAACCGGAGAGAAGATACGCCCCTCATAGTCCCCGATGGCTTAGTCCGCATCCTTCCCCAGCTGTCAGGACCATGTTGTCGGTACTGCTTCTGTGCGCTGCATGGTGGCGCCTGCGCTGGAGCAGTTTCCTTCACAGCGTCTGGGAAAATGCCCAAACACGAGATGAGGCTTCCTATACTGTGTGATCCTGGTGTGAGTCACTGCCTAGAAAGAGTGTCTTCGCTACAAAAATTTCACAAAGGCCCCAGGTAAAGTCAAAGTTTTTGAAGGAAGAGCACAGGAGATTGAGCTATCATATGTATTGTTTCCTTCACTCTCTGAATTGTTAAGGTAACTGCGATGCTCCTGACACAACAGGAAGGAGAGCGTAGCCAGGGGCTGGCCACGGGCTGCGCCGGGCAGTGATGGAAACTTTAGACGATGAACAACGTGCTTCTTGGACCTCATTTATAGTCATAAGTAAACACAATTTGATCATTTTTTCTTGGTCTGTTTCAAGAAAATATTGACTTCATATATGTTTCAGGTTCAACATTACAAATGTCATTTTCCTTTTGCCTGGTCAAGCTTATGTTACTTAGGAAAATATTCATTTCATGCCATGAGTTCTTACTCTTCCTCCATTTCCACCTTATTTAGTGAAAGACTGAAACTCCCTTCAATAGCAACAACCTTAGCTTCCTTATTAAAGAAGATATGTAGCAAATTGAAGTAAAATGTGTAGGGCGGCTAAACAAGACACAATTATAAATGAATATTGGCTTATAAAAAGATACAATGGGCCAGCCAGATAGCTTAGTGAACCAAAACACCTGCTTAGGCAGAGTATAGCAGCTAGGTTCAAACTCCAGTGTGCCATGCTGGCCCAGCTCCCCAGGTGTGCTCAGATGGAGACTGAGACTGGGCATGGCAGTGCTTGGAGGCTGAACCAGGACAATCACTATAAGTTTCATCTATGTGGTGAGACCCTAGTGACTCTGTACTAAAAATTAAAAAAAAAAAAAAACAATATTTATTTGTATAATCACTTTGAAATAATTGCATCCCTGCCAACAAGGTTAATTTTTATTGTTTTGTCTTCTGTTTTACTTATCTTGTCCGTTAAGAATAAATAATTTTGAAATAATAAAGATAAATTTTTGTGAACTTAAGGAATAAGTAAAAAATTAAATGCCAGTCTTTGAACACACAGTCTAACTTGTGGCTCAATCCACTAAAAGTTTAGTTCTAGTTCTGTTACCTGGTCCTCTTCTCTAAGCTGAGGCTGCCAACCCCAGTAATGGGGGGAGGTGCAAGGTTCAAGACCACAGGCTCCTCCTCTTCATTTGCGCCTCTCTCCACACTAAGGTACTTCCAGATCACTCCATCCCATTTTAATGTCCAAAGCAAATTAAAAAAAAAAATTATACCTAACTCCGACAGCACTGTCTTTCTGATATTAGGAAGAAATAAAATATTAGGCAGTAGACAGAGTGTGGTAGTGCAGCATGTGGTGGGGTTCTAGAGATCCAGAGTCTCCCAGGAGAGAAGAACCATGTGAGGTAGACTGGATCTGATCCACATCTCTGGCCGGAAGTGAAGAAGTCAGAACTGAAGTAACACAAAGTGAAAGGTCATTTATGGGTTGACAAATGCAGAGGACATACTGCCACACAGCAAAGGCATACTGCAGTAGCGGGGTAAGCTGAGCAGGGGCACATTGGTCAGGGAACCGCTTACTTCTACTTATAAGGGCAACTGGTTTCTGAAAATATCTGTTTCACTGATTGGTGTAAACTTTGTCAATCAGCATCCTAGTCTTTATCTCTGGGGTGACAAGAAGATTTGAGGTCTAGGGGCTTTGGCAATTGCAGCCTATAGTTTCAAGGACAACTGCCTTATTCATAGTGTACAATAAGGATACGGCAATTCTATAATCATCAGTCAGCTTGGGCTTGTCCTGTGCTGCATCAATCTGTCCCTGAGGTAGGAGAACTGAACACACCCTATGTAATCTCCTCACCAAAGTCAAGCAAGACTCACAGTAAGATGAGGTATCATTCACATTTGTAAGTGGTCTTATAAAATGAAAGTAAGATATTTTCCCAATGTGATTAAAGAAACAACTTGTTGACTTTGGCATAAGGAGAAACAAAATGCATCCACATGGGTCAGACTTAATTATTTGCAAGTACTCTAAGGAGACATTTTTCCAAAGAAAGAATGAATGTCATTGGCCCTGAAGAATCAAGCTTTCAGTTACTTCAACACTGCAAGGAAGTGAACCCCACGTTCAATCACTTGTGTTTGGAATACTCAGACAAGAATGCAGTTCAAGTCAAACAAGCTTTTGATTGCAGCCTTCGGAAGCCATGAACAATGAACTCAGATAAACTTTCCAACTCCAGGCTCTTTGCAACCGTGAGACCATAAATGTATAGGCTATGAAGCGTCTGGGTTGGAAGCAATTTGTTATTTTAAAAACTGAATATATTGTCTAAAGAGTAATATGTACATCAATTGTGCACTCATTCTGTAATTTAGATAACATTATCAGCAAGTATAAATTTTAAAAAATTGAATCAGAGGGACAAAACTTATGTTAACATGAGTCTGATCCTCCTGCTATGTTATGCTGCTTTTCTTCTACTATACAACACTGCAGGTTTTTTCTTATTCTAGTTAACCAAAATTTGATGTTTAAGCTATTCTGTCAAAAGAAATATTTTACTTGCTGTGTTATAAAAAAATCTGGAATTAAAATGTAATACTGTGTTGCACAATTAGGATAGAGAAATTTATAGAAGCAAAAAGACATAATTTTCATATTCTGTTATTTTCATTATATCTTATCTTCCCTAAAATATAGCATATCAATAGTATACTAGGCGTTTATTCTATCATATCTACAATTCTTTTGCTAATTCAAATTATCAGAAACTTCTTAACATTATATAAAATATTTTATCATTAGAAAAAGTATAGTAAATATTAGTAAACAAAAAAACCAACATGACCATGTTAATCACTTTTATTTTTAAAAATATGCTTTTATTTTTAAGACTTAAAAACTTGACTATTAAAAGACATTTATTATAACTTAGAACAGTAGTGTTCTGTGAAAATACTGATAATTCTGGCCCATATATGACAAAAAAACGTTATTTATTAACAAATGGTAGTATGTTATTAAACTGCATTTGTTTTAGATGAATTCTGAAGAAAATGAAATTGTAAACTGCCTAATTTAATGAGCTCAATATGTATTCATGCTATGCAAATTGTTCAGAAAATAAATTTGTTTGAAAACAATTTGTTGTGGACAGAGTTGGAATGTTGAAACTAATCCAGAATGAAAAAAGTAAGAATTTACAAAGCAAGATTTCCTAAAAATATTCAAAAATAAAGGAATTAGTCACATTGATGTTGTCTGCTAAATTTGTAAGATCTCTGATAACTTGTTCCCCTTTTCAAAAATATCCTCTTTTGTATCATACGTGAAAAATTATATAAGTTCAAAATATCATACATTAAAAAATCAACCAGATGGTGCATTTTCCAGTCCTTCCAAGGTCAATGCATCTAAATTTATTTCCTTATGTAGGGGGTCAAAGTTACCCCCATT
>PVJA010034339.1:0-22624 GCA_004027025.1 Myocastor coypus | reverse complement strand
AATAATAATAATAATAGGAAAGATGTTTCTGACCACAAAGAAACCCTAAATCTGACCTGTCTTGCTTCATGTATTTCTCTGGACAGCCCTCCGGCACTATTATTCTACACAGAGCAGACAGCATTTCTCAGCACAAATCAAGTATTTTCTATTTAAAAGTTGATGCTAGGCTGGGCATGGTGGCTCACACTTGTAATCCCAGCACTCGGGAGGCTGAGGCAGGAGGATTGGTGTGAGTTCGAGACCAGCCTGGGCTACAAAAGTGAGCTCGAGGCCAGCCTCAACTGCATAGTGAGACCCTGTCTCAAAAATACAAAAAATAAATAAATAAATAAATAAAAGTTGATGCTGTGCCTAAGGCTGAGCTATAATTCTTTTTTCATTTTCCTCTCTTTGCTTTTTATAGCCAAATAAACAAAAGATTTGACTTAGAACTTCTTGTACTTCTGTATCCACCATGTGATGATAAAGTAATAAAACTGCTTCCATATGCCGCATTTGATACCCAGAGTCATAATTTTAGAGCAGCAAAAGAACTGGAGGGAGATCTTCTGCCTTCTAGGAGGAAGGGAACATTCTTCTCCAGGTAGACAGGGCTTTAGTTTTGTAGGAAAACATCCTCAGAGAGCTTTTCCATGGAAACAAGAAGAGCAAGAGAAGGCCTTTTGGGACAGCCTGAAGAGCCAGTGTTCCTGCATAATAAACTGCTGGGACTTGAGTGTGTGTGTATGTGTGTGTGTAGGGCAAGAGGATAAGAGACACAGGAATCAGGAAACATGAGGAGAGCACCGTGCTGGTCCACAGAGCTCACCACCATGACTGAGCTGGCGCTGACGATTGTGTCAGCCATGAACCATGCATATCTGCTAAGCACTTGAAATAATGTTTCTGGAAACTGAATTTTAAATTCTTATTTCATTTCAATTAAGTTAAATTAAAATGGTCACATGTGGCTAATGACTAGCCTACTAGACAATACAGGAAAAAAGGACCTTTCACATCAATCCCTTCCTTTCTCAAACTGTAGCCACAGTGGTGGGGAGAGGCCTGAGGAAACAGCCACCAGAACAGCCCAGGCTAGGGATGTCAAGGGACTGTCAGGATGATCAGTTTTGGGGTAGGGAAGCTGCTCAGCACTTGCCTAATGTGGAGGAGGCCTTAGGTTTGCTCTCCAGTGATGCAAGAGAGTCAGACAATTTTAAGTGTTTATTCACAAAGCTTAGGGAAATATCTCCTACGCCAAGGCAACCACTCACCTCAGCTTGCTGGGACTGCCGCTCTGTATTGAAGATCCAGCTAAGAGACCCCACTTCACCCTCAAAAGGGTCTCATTCACTGACTCCCTATTTATGCACACAGCCTGCCCTTCAAAGGGTTGTGGGAATGTAAAGAGCAGCTCCACCCCTCCTGTCACCTCTCCACAGTGGCTTGAAGGGACCAGGGAGGAAGACAGAAGGGGAGCAGAGGGACCAAACAATATCGTGGACATGAGCCCCTCTTGGGCTGGCCTAGAGTTGAAGTAAGATCGAAATATTTTGCCCCACATAAACTAGCAAACAAAATGTAGAGAGTCCATTACAAAGTGGAAAAATAAAGGCTTTGTTGGAATTCTGAGGTATTACCAAGTAAAATTAGATGAAAAGCCTTTCCATTTCCCTATGACAAAAACCAGTCTTAGCATGCAAAACACTCTCCTGCAGCTATCCCTGTAACAATACCTACAAAACTGTTCAAAATGTAAAGTCATTGAAGAGTCCCTCAAGGTTGGAATAAAATTAAGCTACTGAATGCCCAGTAAAGTACATGCAAAAAGTGTCTAGACTGTTTTGACTAAAACCTATTAGACATTAATTTTCTTAACTTCAGTTCCATTTTGTTTACTCATGGGTTTTTAAAGTCCCACACAGGGAAGAACATTTTGTGATTTGTACTTAGTGTATTTGCAAATGAGATCTAGACATCTTTACTACATCTGTCTTAAACCCACTGTACATATGAAACATGTGGAGAATAATTCACTTTATTTCCAGGCATACACAAGATGTCACTCTGCCCTTTTAACGGCTCAGCCACATAAATGCCTAGACTACATTTCCCAGTCCACCTAAACATCACTGATGACGGCAGCAACCAGAAGAGTGAGGGGGAGACTTGGGAAGGGCTCAAGCCAGACTTCGTGTTCTGAATCCTGATTGCACCAACTAAGTTTTCTTCGCTAGAAATTAAGGTGATTTTAGTACTTCCCACACAAGAATATTAACAAGAACTCAATTCAATAATCCCAGTGATGGGGCCAGGGAGATATCTCAATAGAATAAGAGCCTGCCTGGCAAGTGCAGGGTCCTGAGTTCAATCCCTGGTACCACCAAAAATAAAACTAAATAATCCACAGTTCCTGGCAAGTAATATGTGATCAATAAAATGTTAACTATGCAACAATACGAATGAGAATAAAGATGATAGCTATTCCTGATTCGTGGCAGCGACATAGAAAAATTCAATAATTTTAATATAGGCTGACTTTATAAAAGGAGTTCCCATCGGAGGTTCACTGTTGCCACTGTGAAGTGCCATTGACCTTGCAAATCATTCTCTCATCCTTCCCGTTCTAAATACTAGAACTAAACTCACAGCGTTTTCTGCCCAGGAGGATGTGAATTCTTTGAGGGAAAGGGTACGCTGCAATGTGTGTGTCCTTGAAACTCGATAGTACTTAAACTGAGGTCATCAATGGCTGGTTGTTGACTGGATGTCATCTGCTGCTTGATGCCAAAGGAACACATGCCGGTGCATGAGTGGGACAGTGGTGGACAGGCTTGATCGCACCAAGGCCGAAACCCTCTTTCACAGCCAGGAAGAAAAAGAAGCTGTGTCTTTCACTCGGTTACTTGCTATGACATGTGGTCTCTACTCTGAGTCTCAGCCTGGAGAAATTACAGAGGCCAGAAAGCCCCCCTGGGAGCTGGCTTCACTTAAGAGAGACAGATGGCACACACCAGGGTTGTTGCCGCCCACCGGGGGCTGGTGCTGGGGTCTCCATGGCAGGGGTCAGAGAGGAGTACCATAAACACGTGGGCAGGCACACAAGTCTCCTGGTACCCCAGCTCCATAACAACCCAGCTCCGGCAAGGGGGGCACCAGTGTTGTATCCTGCACTCAGGAAGCCCAAGCTGTGTCCTCACTGAGCGCCCAGGGCCATTCACAGCCCGCCCAGCCCTGCGCTGCTCACTGGCCATAGGCGATTCTTCCCCCAAGCAGGGTGCCTGGTAACCCTGCCAGCATTTGCTTCCATGGGGCTCCCAGCACACAGGGCTTCCAGAAGTTAACCCCAGATGCCTTTCTTTTCATAGAGAAGGAGAAATGCTCTAACCTTCTTCCCACACAGACCTATGCCTGACTTTCTAAGTTCCCACGTCTTACTAGAAAGCACCAAGAACAGGGCCCCGCTGCACACTAATCTCAGTATTCCAAGACCCCTATGTGTAGTTGTCTCCTCTGTTCCTGCCTGAACACGCCATGTGTCCCTGCCTTGGTGAGCACAGTCATCAGATGTCATCTGGCCAAATGTCCCATGAATAGAATTCTCCCCTGGCTTTCTGATCAAAGTCCAGAGCATAAAAATCAGAGCTCATGGCCTTCACACAGCCTCCATCTACCTCTTCTATGCAGACCTCCTCTATAGACACAGATGTCACGAGAAAATGTCCACATCCTCCATTCAGACCCAGAACATCTTGCCATGAATGGCGTCTAACCAATTGAAGCCCTTAAACTTCTAAAAAAAAAAGGCAGGGTTCATCTAGGGAAACCACAGATGAACCTCCAGAACTAACTGGTCAGCCCCTCTGTCCTCTGCTGTGGTACCCTGGAGGCCTCCACGAAGCGCTGCTCAAATGGTTGTGGTCCTTGTCTCCTGCTGAGTTGCACCAGGGAAGAACCTGGCCTTCTCAGGCCGTTTTCTCAGAACCTGAGCCCTGAGTGCACAGACACATGCCCTGAAGATCTGCTGGTTTGAGTACAATGGAGGCCGGAAGCCAACTTCACGTACTAGAGAATATCCAGGCATCCACAATTGGGACAGTGGGACACAGAGGGAAATAGCCTAGTCTGCTAACACACAAGTCCCTGAAAAGAAAGTCCAGATCTTCTGTGACCTTGCTCAACCTAGGTACCTGCCTCTACTCCATGGGAAGTCGTAGGAGCTCACTAGAAATGCTACTTGAGAACTCGAAAAGAGTCTGAGAGGTTGTGCCACAGTCCACCCTCGAAGCAAGATTATTTCCAAATGATAAAATACACATGTAAGATGTAATTGAAATACATGATGAATGCTTAAATTTTCAAAAATTTTAACAGTAGAAAGCACATCGCCATTAATCTCCTAAAAAATACTCTCCTTTACCTCAAACACATGTATCCCACCATTTTGCCGCCTTCTGAAGAAGTTCTGGGAGTTCTCTTTCACATCTAGGCCATGTAAGGAAGTTCATGGCCAGCCTGTGCAACATAGTGAGGCCCTGTCTCAAAAAAAAGAAAGTACTAAGAGTTGTGTATGTGACTTCAAGTATCCTATACCCAGTTTTTAAGAGCAGTCACCAGAGCCAAACAGTCCAGAACCACCAAACCTACGGGACTGTCACCCTTCACTTCTGAGGGTCCCTTCATGACTGTCCTTGCCACGTATGGACTTGTGGAGGGCAAGGCTGGGCAGAAGGCTACTGCTGAGGCTCAGGTCCCTCAAAGACGGGAGGAGCCACAGGACCACAGTTACACTCTCACACACTTGCCATCAGCTCAAGCAGTAGAGGCTAAGGAAACAGCAGACAGGACCACAGTGTATTCTTCCCAGTTCTTACTTTTTAGAAATGAGCAAAAGATGTCATCTTCCTGATGTGACTAACACTTCCTTCTTCTGTATTCCAACTTGTGGAGACAGCCTGACGCTCCAGGCAGGCAGTCCTGGGTCAGTTAGAGTACCCGTGGCCTGTTGCGAGCATCCTGCCCCATGCCAAGGGGAGAGAAGTGTATCTTGCCAGGGCCAGGGAGGTAGTTCAGCAGCACAGCGCCTGCCTGGAATGCACAAGGTCCTGAGTTGGATTCTTGGTAACAAAAGAAAAAAGTGTGTCCTGCCAGGGAGACATGTGTGTCACCGAGGAAACAAAGCAGACAGTGTTAAGCAATGACACAGGGGATTTCTAATCCGCATTTGTGAACAACAAAAAAGCACAGTGTAGACCAACTCCTCCACAGTATGCTCCCATTTATACAAAATCTTGCATGTGATGCACCTTGTGTCTACACAGGCCCATTGCTGAATGATATGTATAAAAATCACTGCTAGCTGGGGGCCAGGAGATACCTCTATGGCACAAGCACCTGCCTGGCACTAGCAAGTGCAAGATCATGAGTTTGAACCCCGGTCCCGCCCCTCCCCCCCCCCAAAAAAAAGAACAAAAAATCATTGTTGGAGGCCAGCCAGATAGCTCAGTGGATTAGGCAGGTGCAGGGACAGGGTTCCATCCCCAGCCCACCCCCAGGGCAACTGAGACATGCACCTGTAATCACAGCTCTTGGGAGGCTGAAAACAGGAGGATCACTATGAGTCTGATCTGTGTAGTGAGACCCTGCAATATCTATCTCTATCTATCTATCTATCTATCTATCTATCTATCTATCTATCTATCTATCTATCTAATCCCTGCTGGTGCCTACATCTAGGTAGTGATAAATACAACAAAGAAAAGTCAAGCAACACCACAAGGCGGGGAAGAACCGCACCACAAGTGAGCAGAGGAGAAAGCAGCATTCGCAGACGGCGCTCTTCCCCACCACCTCCAACCCAGATGGGCCCGCGGCTGCTGCGGCCGGGCGGTTTCTGGGTTTCTGGCCCGAAAGCAGCCTGCGGCCTCCCCTCGTGCTGTCCACTGCCTCGGTCAAACCCGCAGTTGGCTCCGGCTCTGAGCTTTTTCTAGCAGCTGGAAGGTGGCCAGTTTTGGATGGTTTCCCAGGGAGGGTAAATAGAGTGTTGTAGATGGAGTTAAAACAACTAAACTCTTTTTTAGCAAGCCAATGGGATCAATCCGGGGCTTGTAAAGTACTACCTAAACCGTTTTTAGTTCCTTTGATTGCTTCTTTCATCTTGAAAACTAACACAGAAATACACCCTTTCCAACTTAGAGCGCAGAGCAGCAAGGACAATTTAGCCTGCGTGGAAGCCAGCAGGCAGAGCTTCCCTTCTCTTCCTTTCCTTCCCTTTCCCTGTTGTTGGAAATAATTTCTACTAATATCATTGTGAGTAAAACAAACGGGGCACTTATGATTTCTATGAATTCTGATATTTATTTATCAAACTTTTAGCAAATACTGCCCCCTGGTGGACTTACCAATAAAACCGGCTATAATTGATGTTTGTTCAAGCACCATATGGTAGCTGTCATTTGGATAAGGCACAGGGCAAATAAACAGCAAGATAAAGATGTGGTGGCAGGACACAGGGAGATTGATCTTCTGCCAATGGGAAAGGGTCCGCAAGACCACGGATGGCAAGAGCAAGAGAGGAACAGCAGAAAGATGTAAAGTGTGTCGCATTCGCCTACCAAGTGCCCACAATACATACACACACTGTGGTAAAACGTGAACCAAAAATAACAACAAAAACGGAGAAAGGAGGACTGGAAACAGAGTCAGGAGGAATAAACAAAAATCAAGACATTCTGGGTAACTTCCTGTACTGCAGATAAGTTCTCTCTCATTTTTGTTTGTTTTGTTTTGTGTTCAGGACCAGGGATTGAACTCAGGACCTTGCACTTGCCAGGCAGGCGCTTATGCCACTGAGCTACCTCCCTGCCCCTTTAAAAATAAATGAAGTGGGTTATATCAAAGGCTAGAAGATTCTCAACTTGAAGATGAAAAGATTTAAGTTTTACAATGTGTTTTAAGAGGACAAAATAAATGTATGCATGTATTTTGGAATTAAATATTCCCCACATGGGACCCATTTCAATGAACTCTTTCATTAAGGTATTATTATTCCCTTAAGTATTTTAAGTATTCACCTTGTTAGGCAATCCTTAACATACAAACCGTGGGTCTATTTTCCAAGGCAGATCTGAGCTGGCTTCCCAAATATTCCAACAGTGTTTTTAGATGTATTTCATACAAGCTACTTCTCCAGCGGCCTGGTAGGCATAATAATATTAAAATCATTTCTCAGCAATCTCGCCCGGAGTGTTAATGCTATTAAGGCAGAGCTTTGACCCTGGAAGTGCAAAGCAGCTGGGAGGCCGAGTTCCTGCCCTTCCATCCCACGTGGCGGCCGCCACCCACAAACTCCCTTTTGCCTTAGCCTCATTGCCTGCAAGTCAGGAAGACTGCTACAATCTTGAGGCCAGCCTGAACTGCATAATGAGGTCTGTCTCAAAAAGACAGAAAGAAGAGAATCCTTCCAGCTAGGCCATACATTTTATTTACCTATGTTCCTCTGGGGACAGCATGATCTGCTCAGGACTTTGAGCTGCCCTCAGCCCTGCCACCTCCAGGTGCCCGCGGAAAGCCCTAAGGAGTCGTCCTTTACTTCCTGGAAGAGTCCCTGAGCCCGATCAGGGGAAGAAGAGCCCTGCAGGCGGTCCTCCCAAGCCCTGGGGACTGGTGAGGACACAGCTGCACAGCTGCCCCCCGCCGGAGGTGACCTTTACACCCTTAGACCCAGCTCAGCCTAGGGGTTCACACTCGCAATTTGCTGTTATTTACCCTCACTGCTGCCTGGTCCTTGACCTCCTTCCGGCTCACATTTAAAATGACCAAAAAGACAAATCTTTTGTAAGTGGGAAGGAGATGAGAAAAGGAAGGAGGGAGAGGGAGAAGAATGAAAAAGAATTGTCATGTTATGTACCTGTGCCGGCCTACAGCACATACAGTTGTGTACCTCAAACACTTGTACTAATGCAAATGCTATTAAATAAAAATCAGACGTCCACAGCTTAAGCCTACACTGCAGTAAGGCATCCCTTATTTGAAAGCTGTGCTCCGAACATCCAAAGGGAAGGCAGAAATAACTTGGAGAGCAGAGACCTTCAGGAATCCTCTATGGACGCAGCCCAGCCACCACCTGCCCACCAGTGTCTCTGTCCCTCCGTCCCCTCGCTAAACGCCATCAGTGCCACCTCTGCTATAATCCCTGTCTCTCTCCTAACGTTCAGCCACTGCCCCTTTTATTTATTTATTTTTTGCTTTTTACTTTTTTTTTTTTTTTTCTTGTTTCAGAACTTTTGTTTGTTTATTTATTTATTTTTATGGCCGGCTCTGCCTGCCCTGAGGGCAGGGTTGGCACAGCATGTGGTGCCGGGGATCTAACCACGGTCCCTAAATCTGCCTAAGCTTTACTAAGCAGGCGCTTTAGACCACTGAGCCATCCTGCGGGGGCCCCACGGCCCCTTTTATACCTGCTCAGGTTCCCTTTATCCAGAGTCGCCAGCCAGTGAGGGGGTCGCTGGCTCAGTGGCCACAGGGGAAGTACACCACTTGAAGCAGGTTTATTTTAAATACGAGCACTTGTGATGGGATCATGTGGCCTTTTAAGTATTTAATGGAAAAAGGAACGCTCTCTACGGGCTTTGCTTATATTAGAGAGAGAAGAAAGGAGGAGGAGAAAAAGAAAAGCGAGGGAGGAGGGAAGAGCTGGAGGCCCCGGGATTCCGGAAGGCTGCACAGGAAGCAAGCAGACTCGAGCTCCCTCCGCAAGGGTTTCTGGACCTCCAGATATGAACCAGGAGCTGTCTGGCCAAAGCTCAAGGGTTTCAGGTGATAGTAGCAGGGCATGAAACCAGGCCCATGTCCCCATGAGGGTGAACGCCGTGCCGCACTGGAAGGGCCCCACACCCACAAGGCCAGCTGAGCTTCCTACCAGAGGTCACCCCCCAGGGCTCACTGGAGTGTCCACACGGTCCCTGGGGGAGTGACCAACGCGCCCTGGGTTACAGGAGCCACAGCAGGCTTAGCCCTGCCCCTTAGTCCCAGACAAATCAAGACAGGAGTCACCACCCTCTGTCACAGACTGGGTCCAGTGACAAAGCTGTCCTCGGACTTTCCTCCAGGCTCAATTTCTTAAAGTCAGAGGCAGTGTGGACTTAGGCCTGGTGGGAAGCCAGTCCACGGCCATGGAGCCACTTTGTAGTTTTCATGTGGCGGGGAGAAGGCTGCAAGTGCATATCAGAGCAAACTGGAAATATGTCCGCCAGAGTGGCCCTTGCCGGCGTTTTCACACGTATTTCTTTCATAGAAATTACTTCTAGAGCTGCCTGAATAAATTTCTCAGCAACCTGAACCTTAGAAAGAAACTGCAGGGGCCCAGCGGGATGGCTCAGTGGTCTAAAGCGCCTGATTGGGGAAGCTTGGGCAGCTTCAGGGACCGCGGTCCGATCCCCGGCACCACATGCTGCGCCAGCCCTGCCCTCAGGGCGGGCTGAGCCGGCCATAAAAATGAGTGAATAAATAAACAAAGGTTCTGAAACAAGAATAAAAATAATAAATAAAATTAAAAAAAAAAAAAAGAAACTGCATTTCAACATTTAGAACGCTATGATAATTGAAGTGTTTGTCTTAAATAATGACAGGGCTGAAAATAATAATAATAATCATCACCACAGGGCTAAGATGTGGCTGGTGATACCGACAGATGTGTGCTAAGGTCTGCTTCGGTCCCCATGTAATCTCTTCCTGTGAAACAATTGTGCTTTTCTGTCATTGCTTTGTTTTTCAGTGCTGGGGATCAAACCCAGGGCCTTGGACATGCTAGACAAGCACTCTACCTCTGAGCTATACCTCTAGCATCACAAATTATTTTTAATGCACTTTTTAAAAATCCATACAAAAAACCAAAGGGTGCTGTTTTGTTTAGGGCAACAGCTTAAGTTAAAACCTGAACTCACACGTCTGATTATTGTTCAACATAAATTGAGCAGTTTGTGGGGCCTGCAGGCATGATGAATATAGCGCCTGGCAGTTCCTGGAACTGTTTATAGGTTAATATTTATATATTCTCAGTGATGTCCTAATCCTAGGATTAGTTAACTTACTCCTCAGAGTTACTCAGCCATGCCCAAGTTTGGCTATTATTCCCTATTTCATAATTTCTCCTTATAGAGCTAATAGGGGAGGTTACAGTTAATGTTCTTGCAAACTCGACCGAGAAAACAAAACCACGGGGCAGGAGCTCCCGCCGCCTCCCCACGTGAGCCAGCCTCCTACCTTCTGCCAGTCCCTGCCTGTCAGCCACTGCCCAGGGCCCCGGCACCACCAGCGTGCAGCCCTTCTCAGCCCTTCTAGGACTTACCTTCCACGGCTGTTATTTTCAGTACTGGGGATTGAAGCCACAGCCTGAACACTGAGCCCCATCCCCAGCCCTTTTTGTTTTCAGGTAGGATCTTGCTAAGTTGCTCAGGCGGGACTCAAATTTGCAATCCTCCAGCCTCAGCCTCCCAGAGTACTGGGTGGATTAAAGGCGTGCACCACTATGCCCAGCATCACAAAGCTGCTTTTAAATACTCCTCCTATTTGGTAGTTCACTTTTTAGCCAAGGTGGTTGTCAGAGTATATAGTCCTTGAGCCATTAACTCTAGCATCCTGAGACTTATTAGAAATACATCGTCTTGAGTAGCTGCGCATGGTGGCACATGCCTGTACCTCACTACATAGCAAGACCCTGTCTCAAAAAACAAAAACAAAAACATACCTTTGGGCCCCACCCCACAACCCTGGGGATGGCGCCCAACAGTCTGTGTCACTGAGCCCTCTGGGTGTTAAGCTGGACACGAAAGCTTGAGACCCACGGTGTCTGACTGAAAGTCCTCAGGTCCCTCCATACTGCTCCCCAGGTCCACCAAAGGCAGGGTAGAGAGGCCACAGGCCCTGGTGCAGGAGGCCCAAGCAACCCACCCGCTGCTGTCCTTAGTGCTTACGGGCTCTGTTTTTATTAATGACTTGTGTGGAGGCACAGATGGCACACTGACCTCACTGACAGATGAGGGTGGCCGAGATGTTGAATGATGACCTCGAGAGCCTAAGACACAAACTGATGGCCCAAATCTATCAACGTGAAATGTAATAGGGTAGATGAGGATTAGATTTAGCTTTGAGTGACAGGAAACCCAAAATAGCATGGACTAATTAAGATTGAAGCTTAGTTCTCATTCACATAAATGAACTCTGAATACAGCTGGCCAGAGACAGGGTGGCAGCTCTGCTCCCTGGGGCTCCCAGGACTCGAGCTCCCCGTCGGGCTCATCACTCACTCCATCACTCCCAAGGTGTGTTTCCACCTTCAGACTGAGGCTGTCCATGTGTCGGGAGCCCAGAGACAGCCTAGAGGAAAGCACCCCACTGCCCTGTGCTTCCACCCGCACCCCGCTGGCCCCCTGTCATGCCTCCAGCGGGGCTGAAAATTTTATCTTTTATTTTCTAGGCAGCGCAGCTAAAAATATAATTACATGGATGAAAGGGGGAACAAATGTGGAGACAGAAAAGGCAGTCTGCCAAAGCTCAAGCCCTCAGGGCTGGCACCCCCTTGGGGGGCAGGGGCCTGAACAGGGAAGTGGGACGCGAAAGCCATGGAAGTGGTCCCCTGTCGCGTCCCTTACAAAGATGGAGCCTGGACCTGGCCTAAGAAAGGAGAGAAGGACATAAAGCTGACATCTCCAGAAACAGCGTTCACTTCGGGAAGCCCTCACAGGAGGGCCTTGGTTGTTAACTCCCCTCTGGCTCTGTAGTCTTCCTGCCCGGCTCGTCCCTGCGCCATTTGTGGGGCGATGTCTGCCAGAGAAGCCGGGCCCCCACCCCTGTGCGTACACCTGCTGGCAGCCCTGAGAGGTCCCTCCTCTCCCTGGTCTCCACACTCTCTCAGGTCAGCTGTCTCCAGCAAGCTCACTGACAACCCTGACTACCCATGGGAGCTTCTGCAGGAGCCAGTGGCCAGGGCCCCGAACTCAGCCTGGTTCTGCTGCCCCACGCTGGAGTGAATGTTCCAGCTGCAGAACCCCAGTTGTGGTACAGTGGGAAAGTGGGCACTGTGCATGTCTGGAGCGGTCCCCCCAGATGTGTCAGTCAGGGCTCCTCATGCTCCACTGTGAGCCCCTCACCAGATCACTGTTCATGACGCAGCCCATACTTCCAAAGTCCCTTCACAGGGACAGAGGGAGATAAAACTGCCCCACCCTTCATCTCTCTTGAGAATCCCACACTTGGCTGTCAAAGTATGTCTTCTTACTGAAAGACTGGAAACATTTTCAAAGGAACACACTGTTAAGAACAAATAAGGTTTTAAGAGTCACTTGATTATAATCTGTAACAGAAATCAAAGACCAAGACTTGAGAAATGTCAATCATTAAAACAGTGAAAGTTAGCTAAAGAAAGAAACAAAGATTATCCAAAGAGATCCCAGGAATTCCACACAGGCATGGGCACTGAGAAAACAGGAATCCCCAGGGCACAACTAGTCTACTTGCTTCCCTCCTATGACCAGCCACCACCGCCAGCCATCAGGTACCCAGTGACTTCTTTTAGTGAAATGTGAACCCCTTAGAACAATGCCCACAGGGCACCACAGTTCCCGGGAAGCTATGCTGCTACTTCTAATATATTGCCAGTAGATAGATTTCTCCACAATGAAACAGGCTTGTGAGAGGTTAGAGATTGATTAACTTCTCAAAAGATAGGGCTTCTCAAATCCCACAAAAGCTAGATCAGAGGTCTATGGTTCCCAATCTGTGTGCTGAGGTTCCCTGGGTCATACAATGAATCAGATGTGCCCTAAAGGAGGTCTGACTGACTGACTGACTGGCTGGCTGACTGGCTGGCTGGCTGGCTGGCTGGTTGATTGATTTACCTGCTGCACTAGGGATCAAACTCAAGGCCTTCCTCATGCTGAGCAAATAATTCACCACTGAGCTGACTCAACCCAGACTTTGGGGGAAACAACCTAAATGCTGTTAGGTACTACATTATTCACTACTGAGTTATTTAATCTTAACATGTTATAACCGGAAATGTTGTATAAATAGTTTTAACCTAGTGCCTATAAACTAATTACTGAATGTGTATAACCATGAATCAAAAAAGTCTGAGAACCTCTGAAATAGGTAAATGATTGACCACAGTAGACCAATAGCTCACTCTCTTCCTCATATTTGTCATCTTTGCAACTATCAGCCTAAAAATATGACACCCCAAGAACTCAGGAACCACCCACTCGGAACCCACCCCTCCTGTCCCTCTCTCTCCCGGACAGGAGCTTTCTTTCTGTTCATAAGAAAAAAGAATGCAAGCATCTGTTCCTTACTATAGTTCTGAAAGAATTGTTCCTGTTCAGAAATTATAAACAACCTATGCTTTGAGTAGAATTAGAGCTTACAATGAAAACCTAGATAACATGGTAAATTTTTTCAAACCCATGACGTGTAGGAATAAATCTAGTTTGCATTCAGGACATTTTCAGATATGCTAGCCTTTGTTTTCAGCCAAGCACTTCACAGTAGATGTTTCAAAAGCAGGGATGGAGGTGTAGCTCGGTACTACGTCACTGGCTTAGCATGGGTGAGGCCCAGGGTTTGGTTCCCAGAAACACACACACACACACACATACACACACACACACACAGAAGCAAATAAAATCAAAAGGTTAAAAATCATAGGACAGGGTCAGCAAGATAGTTCAGCAGACTAAACTCCTGCTTAGGCAAGCACTGGGACCAGGGTTCGATCCTGAGCACCGCATGCCATACTAGCCCTGCCCCAGGGCATGCCGAGCTGGCTACTGAGACCAGGTATGGTAGCATATGCTGGGGAGGCTGAAAACAAAGGATACTCTAAGTCCAAGCTGCACAATAAGGCCCTGCACCAAATATATAAAAAGTTTAAAAACAGGGGCTGGGGAGACAGCTCAGTAGAATAAGTACTTGCCTGGACTTGAGATAAATCCCTGTTTCCACAAAAATAAATAAACAAATAAAACATAGGCCATCTCCTGCTCATGACAGGAGATAATCAATTTGCTCAGTTCTGTGGCCAAAGGCAAATTTCTAATTCTGGTTTACAGCGAAATCTTGGCTGAGTTTCAATGCATCCCAAAAAGGCAAGCTCTAGTATCAGTGGCTTAATTCATAAAAGCTTTATATCTCACATAAGGTTTAATGTGGTTTGAGTATCTTTATTCTACCCTAGAGATATGTCCACTGAAACACATGGCCACCAACATCCTAAGTCAGAGAAAGAAAGATATGAGGTAAGCACTGGAACTCTTCGGTCTCAGCCCAGGAGTTACACAGGTTAGTCCCACCCACAGTTCATTGGCCCAAGCTTGCTATATGACTGCAACCTCTTTGCAAGGGGTGCTGGGAAATGTAGAAGAGAACATGGAGATTTGGTGTACACTGTCTTGGCCATGATCCTCTGGTTATAGTGACATCCAGTGAGGATTTGAATTCACTAATCCATTCCTTCTTCAAAAATTATGTGTTGGGCTGGCAAAATGGTTCAGTGGTTTAAAGCACCTGCTTAGGAAAGCCTGGGCAACCACAGGGGCCATAGTTTAATCCCTGGCACCACATGCTATGGCAGCCCCACTGCCAGGGCAGGCTGAGCCAGCCATAATAAAAAATTTTAAAAATTTTTAAAATTATGTGTTGATGACCTACTATGTACAGGATGTTGTACTTGTATGCTATTAGGGAATAGCTAACAAAACAAGAAAGCAAATAAATGATAAAGATAAGTAAAGAGTATAGTATAAATTCTTTACTTAGTCAAATCCCCTGCAACAGTGATATTTATTTTTAATAAGGCTATTTGTCATTAATCATATCTACCTTTTCTATTATTGGACCTTGGTGTTGGAATGCTAAACTTACTAATACACAAAGTTTTTCAAAATATTTTCAATTAAAATTTCAAAATTCAGGTTGAAAGTGGTCTGTACATAATAATTCCATTTGAAGAATTAGACATACATTAAAAGTGTAGCAGAGCAATACTTAGATATCAAGAGTTTTCCTCTCATAAATGTATATATACATATCATCTGCAATAAGTATTGGTTATTAGCACAAGAATGAAAACTAAGGTGTATAAAGACTCCATATGGGAAAAAAGCTAAATACATTGGTTGTATAAATTATCCCAGAACAAAAGTAATTTTTTTTTTTCAGTTTTCTCTTGCAAGAGTCAAGAAGGCAGCCAAGCTAGGAACCTGTGGGTGGACCCTCAGCCATTTCCTTCATGGGATGGGAGAAGGAGGTGCCCCTTCTAGAAAGCTACACAGGAACAGTGCAATTCTCCAAGAGAAAACATGGCCGCTCTTTGGGGTACCTCAGAATGTATGCTGCATAAAATCATCAGCCCTTGGGGGCAGAGGGCAACACACACGGATGAGCATGCCAGGTGAGACCTAGAGATCCTGGAACTGGGTCCATTCCACAGACTTCCAGGAGAATTGGTCGGCGGGTGGGGGAGGTGCTTTGGTCTAAGCAACAAGCATCTGAAACCCCAGATGACCCCGGAATCATAAGTACATAAACATGAGAAAATGACAAGGCTCCCTGGGTGGGAGCCTTGCATGGGACCAGTGCTACCTGCAATGATGAAGACAGTCATGCCATGGTAACGGTGCGGCCATGGCGTGTTGACAGAGCGCCAAGCACTGTGCCGCATGGCCACGTGTGCTCCCTCATTCGATCCGCTGAGCACGGTTCATCCACATCCACCTTCCATAGTTGACTGTTTTCCCCTTCTGACCCATGCTGCACCAGTCTGCTCACAGGAAGGTTGTGTGAGAGAGGACTTCAAGGTTCAGACAGGTGACACGTTCTAGTACCAGGGGTCTAATCTGCTATTTCTAGATGGGAAAAAGTTCAATAAGAAAGACAAGAGTTCTTTTTCTCACTCAGGAGTACAGCCCTTATTGCTAAATAAAGACTTAAGAAAACAGAATCATGAAGTCAAGCAGAGAAAGAGCCAGTATGTGACAAATCCTTATTTTCCTTCATAACATCCCCCAAAGCACTTACCCCATTTCAGGTTCACCTTGGGGTACACTTCTGGTATAATGGAAATACATACTTTAAAGCAAATGTGAAGGCTAGGAAGGAAAAACCCTAAGAAGAGCTTTGGGATGACTTAGAAAATACCGAAGCGAGACCCCAGAGCTGCCCACAATCAGACACACTGACATTTCTGCAGTAGAAAACATAGTTACACTAAATGTGAAAAAAAATCCAAAAGACCTCGTGTCCATTCGGGCCAGGCCATGTGAGTACTGCGTAGAGTTCCCAACTACACCTACCACTTTCTAGTTCCTCGGAGTTTGACCTGTGTTTTCACCTCTTTGACTGTGCGAGTACTCTAGAATGCCCCTTCACCCCTCTCTGACAACCTACACACAGTACACTATGCACTTTAAGATTCACGTGGCCAGCTGCAGTGGTGCTCACCCATAATCCCAGCCCTCACAGGTCTAGACAAGCCAGGGCTACAGAACAAGACTCTGTCTTTAAAAAAAAAAAAAAAAAAAAAAAAATCTTTTAAAGAAAAACTTTAAAGAAAAAAAGTTTTCAGAGTTTAAAGATTTAGGAACTGTCATCAATAGACCATAACAGAAGTTTATAATTAAAAGTTTTACAGTATGGGGCCCGGTGGGATGGCTCAGTGGTCTAAAGCACCTGCTTGGGAAAGCTTGGGCGGCTTCAGGGACCGCGGTTTGATCCCCGGCACCACATGCTGCGCCAGCCCTGCCCTCGGGGCGGGCTGAGCCAGCCATAAAAATGAGTGAATAAACAAAGATTCTGAAACAAGAAAAAATAAAATAAAAAATTAAAAAAAAAAAAGATATTTAAAAAAAAAAAAAAGTTTTACAGTATGTACTTTTTCAGTAAAAATACTAGTAACTCATAAAGTCTGCAAAACCAAGCAGGTAAAATTCTAGTTTCTGGCTCCCTGATAGTCACTTCCTCTAAGCGTCTTTCATGTAGGCTATAAATGAATGAGCTCCAGTCCAGCAATTTAAATTTCCTTCCCCCCCCCCATGTCCTGCAGACAATTTCCGGTCTGTCTGTTCTTCCATCTGGTGTGCCCTGTGACAACGTAAGTCTCCTTGGAGTGGGCAGCTATCTTAGCCCAGCCTGCCTGGGCCCCAATGTCTCTGTCCTCACTTCTGTCTCTCTTTGACAACTGAAATGAGATGTTCTGTGGGCATTATTTTGACAATTCCATATACTTTTTTAAAAGCTGCTTTCTTCAAGCTGCAAAGTTTCGCTGTGTGTCCTCAAGTCCTGCCCACAGGCATCTCCTAAGTTGTTTCTGTTCCATTCTTGTCCCCAAAATATTTTTTTCCCTCCAAAGATTGGCTTTTTTCCCTTGGTCCATGGTTTCTCCCTTCCACCAAGACTCATGGTATCGGCCTCCATCTATAGGATCCTATGTTGAAGAAGGAGTGTCGGCTGTGGCACGGGGGGAGAAGCTGCCAGTCCTGCCTGGGCTTTCCTGTCTCTGGCGGCTTGAGGAAGTCACAGAAGCCATCTGGGACCATGAGGGGAGGTCTGTGAGGGCTCCCTGCAGCCTTCCACAGCGAGCCTAATGGGGGTCTCTCCCAGAAACTTCGCAGAAATCTGCAGTAGCAGACCTCTTAGAGCTTCCCATAACAAGAAGCCACAGCTGCACTACCACCACCATAGAGGCCTGGCGGGGGCAGACATGTACAATTGGCCAACTAGAGCAGCTTAAGGATGGTAAGGTGTCTCCGTTCATTTTCTCTCACTGTTGGAACAAAACAACTGGTGCTCAAAACTAAGGAAGGAAAAGTTTATTTAGCTCACAGTTCGTGGGGGTTTTAGTCCATCCAGCTGGCTCCAAGGCAGAATGTCACATGGCAGAGAGCAGAGAGCAGCAGTTCCTGGTGATGGAAGGGAGCCAAACAGCACGAGCAAAAAGGCAGGAGCGGCACCTGAGAGTGAACCTGTCTCTCCCTTCCTTACATCGCATTCAGGCTATCTGTGGGCGTAGTCCTCATACCCACAATCCCAGCCTTGGGTCGTGAATTAACTACGAATTCTAGAAGCTCACCCCAGTGACTTCTGAGGCTTTGTGGGGACACCTAGATACAAATAGTGACATAAGAAAAGGTACAGTTCTAGAAAATGGAACTTTTTAATTTTTAAAAAAGAATAATAGCACACACACACAAAAAAAAAAAAAAAAAAAAAAACACTAGAAATGATACTGAATTTCACTAAACAAAATAGTAGAAATTAAGGCCAGGCATGGTGCTGCATACCTGTAATCTCAGCAGTTTGGAAGCTGAGGCAGGATCCTTGCAAGTTCAAGACCAGCCTGGGCTACAAAGCCAGCTCGAAGCCAGCCTGAACTGCAAAACAAGACCTTGTCTCAAAGAGACAAATAATTAATAATCATAATAATAATAGGAATTCAACAATAGTTTGTTATATTGCATGTTGTTGTCTTCAGATTAGTTGTTCATATTACCAGGTAGAAGCATACAAAAGGTCCAAAGAAAGTTATAAAAATTTAAAAAAGAAAACTTTAAGCATTAACTGAAACTTTTTCTTGGAGGACTATGCTCATGTGGAGAAAAGCAAAGCATAAACCCCAGATGACAGAGAGGTCCCCAGGAGGCCATCTATGTGGAAGTGCGCAGGTGCTCACAAGTTCTGCCTCTGAGTGCTCTTCTTGTCTGCAAGGTTCTCTAGCCGGTGAGGCCATGCAGCTCCACACTGCCACATGTTTCATAATGATCTCCTAAGGCCAGGAAGCAGACCTTTCTAAAACCTTTTCCCCTTAAAAGAAGCCCTCTGTCTGTGTAGAGGAATTTCCCTGGAAGGAGTGCTGCCTGAGGAGGATGAAAAGGATACCTTCACAAGATACTTCTGCCCACGCAGGATAGGGGTGCGTCTGGCCAAGAGGACAGAGGCAGCAGGAAGGGCAGGGGCTGCCAGGACCATGGACATCCAGTGCAGGGAGGGGCAGCAAGGTAGTGGGAGGCCAGGCATAGAGAAAGATGGAGTCAAAATAATAAGTAAATACACTGAAGAACCAGCTCAAACCCATGATGTTGTGAATATCACTGTGGTCTTATGAGTTTGTTTTGTTTTATTGTGTTTTTTTGTTTGTTTGTTTGTTTGGTTGGGTTTGGGTTTTTGCGACAAGGTCTCACTATGTGGTTCAGGCTGGCCTTGCACTCAACTAGATAGTCCAGGCTGGCCTCCAACTTTCAGTAATCCTCCTGCCTCAGCCCTCCTTTGCCAGCTCCCATGCTGAGACAGGCATGCACCACCATGCCGGGCTCGACCCTTTGGACAGACAGAAGATAGGTAGGTGATTGGCAGACAGACATAACTATTTTAAATACAGAACCAAACGTGGATGCTATATGTATGTCCTACTCTGTTTACTCGAAGGGCCTGGGATCAATGATCAATGCGCACATCTAACACCAGTGAGCATGTCCAGCAGCATCAAAAACTTAACTTCAAATATCATTGTACCTGCCCCCCCTAAATAAAACCCAGGGTCTCTTGCAGAAATAGGTGACTCCAAAGTGGGGTAGGGGGCTGCCTGAGACCTCTGGCCCACCTGAGACCTCTGGCCACCTAAGACCTCCTCTGGCCCACAATGAGCTCAGCCTATCCAGCATCAGGCCCGCTACGTCAGACCTCCTCCGGCCCACTGTGAGCACAGCCTATTGAGCAGCTAGATCCGCCACGTGAGTCAGACCTCTGGCCCAAGGCAAGCTTAGCATGTCCAGCAGCGAGGCCCTCCAGGTGAGTGAGACCTCCCTCCCCTGGCCTACAAGCAGCCTAGCATCCGACCCAACAGCCTAGACTGAATGACTAACCCATGGGCACACAGTCCTGGACCAAAGGTCACTGCTATACAGAAGGATACAGACAGGGAGCAAAATGCAATGTCGGGTTCTCAGCCCACCTATAACAGATACAGGAGACACTACCTTACAAGAAAATGGAAATCATGC
This sequence comes from Myocastor coypus, assembly GCA_004027025.1. Taxonomy (NCBI): domain Eukaryota; kingdom Metazoa; phylum Chordata; class Mammalia; order Rodentia; family Myocastoridae; genus Myocastor; species Myocastor coypus. The sequence continues at coordinate 2,594 of PVJA010034339.1, read as the reverse complement.
AGATGAAATCTCTCAATCAATAGCTTCTGAGGTAGGCAGACAAATGTGGAAATGTATAGAGCAACTCAGGTCAGAGATAACATGTGAAGTAAAAAAAGAAATGCATGAATTAATAGACTCTGAAGTGGAAAAACAACTGCAAAAACGTACAGAGGAAACTAGAGCAGAAATAACCTCTGAAGTTAAAAAAAGATCTCTCTAAATTAATAGCATCTAAAGTAGGGGAACAACTACAGAAAGGTAGAGAAGAGAATGGAGCAGAAATAATTGCTGAACTAGAGAAAGGATAACTATAATGAGAGACTTCAGTACCACTAAAGAAGACACTGATAAAAAATTAGAGGAGAATAGAAAAATGATGGATTCCCTGATTGACCAATATAGGAAAGAAATAAACTGCATGAAACAGTTTCAAAGAGATACACAGGAAAATAAAATCTCAATCACAAGCTGGCAAAACCATATGAACCAAAGTGAAGATAGAGTCTCAGATCTTGAAGACACAGTTGCAGCTAGCAAAAAGGTAAGAAAGGATCTCTTAAACACAACCAGGATACAGAAAAAAATAATTCAACATCTGCAAGATGATATAAAAATGAACAACATGAGATTAATAGGAATCAATAAGAGGGAGTTGACACAACTGATATAAAAAGAATATGGGCAGAATAATAGCAGAAAATTTCCCAAATTTGAGAAAACAATCAGACATTCAGGTAACTAAAGCAAATAGAACTCCACATAACTTCAATCTGACTAAAAACACACCCAGACATATAATAGTCAAGATTCCAGAAATCCAGCAAAAGAATAATATACTAAAAGCTGGCAGAGTAAAGAAACAGATCACATTTAAAAGAAAACTCATCAGGATAACAACAGATTTCTCTTCACAAATCATGAAGTCAAGAAGAGCATGGAGCAGAGTGCTTCACATCCTCCATGAAAACAAATTCCAGCCCAGACTTCTATACCTAGAAAAACTCACCTTCAAATATGAGGGAGAAATGAAATACTTCCATGATAAGGAAAAACTAAAGAATTTCATGATGTTAAAGCTAACCCTACAAGGTATATTAAAAAAAAAAAAATTTAGAGAGAGACCAAAACGACCAGAACTCAACAAATGAGAACAGAAAGAACCCACCAAGTAGGGCAACCAATTAAAAACAGGAGAAAAAGAGGTAAACAGTAGTAAGTAAAACTCATGTCAATCATCAGCCAACACATTTCAACTATAACCATCAATGTAAATGGACTCGATTCTTCAATTAAAAGAAGTAGACTGGCAGAGTGGATAAGGAAGCAAAATCCAACCATATGCTATATACAAGAAACACACTTAACTCATAAAGAAACTCATAGGCTAAAAGTTAAAGGATGGAAAACAATACTACTACATGCTCCAGCACCTCAGAAAAAAACAAGGGTAGCAATCTTATTTGCAGACACTCTAAACTTCCAACCAAGTTGGTCAAACCAAATAAAGAAGGCCACCACATACTGGTTAGGGGAAAAATTCAAGACAAAGATGTAACACTCATAAATATGTATGCACTTAACATGGGAGTTATATAACACAAACCTTAATGGATATGAAAAATTTCATATCCAATACCACAATCCTAACGGGAGACTTTAACATCCCTTTATCCCAAAAAGATAGGTCAAGCAGACAAAAAGTTAGCAAAGAAGTGGGAGACCTGGGAACTGGAACCTGGAACAACTGGACTTAGTGGACATACACAGAGTGTTCCATCCGAACACTTTAGAATACACATTTTTCTCAGCTTCACATGGGACATTTTCTAAAATAGACCACATATTAATCCATAGGTCATGCTTAAGTATATGCAAGAAAACAGAAATTGTCCTATGCATATTATCTGACCACAGTGCAATGAAATTGGAAATAAATGACAAAAGAAACCACAAGAACCCCCAAAATATGTGGAAATTAAACAGCACCCTTCTCAGTAACCAGTGAGTTACAGACGAAATTAAATAATATCTACAATTTAATGAAAATTCAAACACAACTTACCAGAATTTATGGAATGCAATGAAAGCAGTTCTTAGAGAGAAATTTATAGCCCTGAACTCACATATTAAGAAGACAGAACAGGAACAGATAAATACTCTGATGGAGCACCTAAACTAACTAGATGAAAGAGCAAACGAAATCCAAAGACCAAAGATGGGAGGAAATTATAAAGATCAGAGCAGAAATCAATTCATTTGAGACAAAGAAAACAATACAAGGAATTAATGAATCAAAAAGCTGATTCTTTGAAAGATTAAATAAAATTGATAAGCCCCTAGCTAACCTCATCAAAAAGAGGAAAGGACTCAAATTCAAGCAATAAGGAACGAAAAGGGTGAAATTACTACAGACCCAGGTGAGATTCAGAGGATCATAAATAGCTACTTTGAGAAGCTTTACTCTCACAGAATTGAAGACACAGAAGAAATGGACAGATTTCTAGAAAGGTATAAATTACCAAAACTGAATCAAGAAGATATAAGAACTTAGCCGGGCGTGGTGGCTCACGCCTGTAATCCCAGCACTCGGGAGGCTGAGGCAGGAGGATTGG
>PVJA010034338.1:0-15676 GCA_004027025.1 Myocastor coypus | reverse complement strand
CTGCCTGGAAAATGTAAGGTCATGAGTTTGAACCCCAGTCCCACAAAAAAGAAAGAAAGAGAAAAAAGGACTAAGAAAGGAAAGAAAATGAGCCCCAGAATGGAGAAAAAAATATTTCCTCTGTATTTTTGATTAAGTGGTTTCTTCTAGGATTTACCATTTTGGGGCCCAGCAAATCATGGTTCTCTGTGGCCTGTTCCAGAGGCTCTTCTGTCCACCCTAGGCTGTGCAAGCCCATGCCGAGCTGTGTACTTGGTCGAGGTGGTAGGCAAGGAAGGCAGTCAGACTTCAGACTTAAGATGGATGTAGGCAACAAGGCAAGGGCTCAGGTAATCAGTGCTGGTAGCCACTTCAAGCCCCAGGTGTTTCTGAGCATAACTCAAATGGCCTGGTGCGCGTGCATGCATGTGTGTGTGTGTGTGTCTCTGTCTGTCCATCTGTCTGTGGCCATGTCCATCCCTCCTCCTGCCTGAGTTTAAACTTCTCAGAGGCACACTCTACCCTGCTTACTGTACACAACTGTCTTCTGTAGCTGTCTCTTACCCAGTCACTGTGGGAGACAACACTGGGAGCCCTGAAGGGAAGTTGTTTTTTGGTTTTTCTGAGTCCTAGGTTTAAATATTAACCCTTTCCCAAAATGGTACCTGGTCAGCACTCTCTGGTGATAGAGTCTCAAAAAACCAAACAAATCAACAAATCAGAGAGATCCATGGTCAGGCCTAGTCAAGTAGAGGACTGAAAAACCTAGCTGAAGTTTTGGTCAGTAAAGGGAGATAAGCATGCTACCGTGAAATCCCTCTCTGGCTCTGCCGCTGTGTGGAAAAAGCTCCCTCAGAGCTCTTCACAGTAGCCATGGGCTCTGCCTCTGTGTCTCCCAGCAGCTGCTTAGACAAGCTTAGGCAAGAGCAGGGACTGTGGTTTCATCCCAGGTACCACATGGTGCGCCAGATCTGCTCCCAGGGTGTTTTCCTTGTTTTGGGGCATCAGGTTACCTTCCCAGTGATCCAAGAGCCTGGGAGAAAGTCTAAATTATTTCCTTATTTTCTAAGGTTTTTTTTTCCCCTTTCCTTTTCTATTTTGTATTTGGTACAGGGTCTCACTATGTGCTCAGACTCATAGTGATCCTCCTGTTTTCAGCCTCCCCAGTATATACCAGTACATCCAGACTTGGTGGCTAGCTCAGCCTGGGGGCGGAGCAACATGGCTGGGGATGCACTTGGCTAAGCAGACGTTTAGTCCACTGAGCTCTCTTGGCCCTTGGCCCACCCCTGTATTGGGGATTGAACTTAGCACCTTGTATTTGCCAAGCAAGTGTTTAGTCTACTGAGCTATCTACCCGACCCCATTGTTTCCTTATTTTTCTCTCTGTGTTACAGACCATCTCCTCAACTTATCTGGAGCTTTTAACTTTCTCATTAGTTCCTTTCTGATTCCCAGCCATCTCCTCACTTCTAGAAATCATGCAGTGTCACTCCAGTAACCCAAAGACTTATTACCCTTATTTGACCAAAACTTCAGCCAGGTTGTTCGCAGTCTTCTACTTGACTAGGCCTGACCATTGACCTCCTTAATTTGTTGATTTGTTTGTTTTTTTGAGATGGGGTGTCACTGTGTAGTTCAGGCTGGCCTTGGACTCACTGTAGCCCAGGCTAGTCTTGAACTTGCTATAGTCCTGCCTTAGCCTCCTGAGTGCTGTGATTTCAGGCCTGTGCCATTATGTCTGGCTGGCTGTGGTGACATTTCGAAAAATATATTTTAGTGTAAGATGGTAGTCACTTAAAATCAGCCAAGAATGGAAGAATTATATGGGAAAAATTAGACAATCACTTCAAAAGTTATATTCCTGTTTCATATTAGGTTAGATTTCAGTTGAATTAAATACCTGTGTAGGATGCTACTATAAAAGAATGAGAAAAAAAAACCCTGCATAAATATTTAATTTTAAAATGGGAATTGGTCTTAAGTAGATGCTGAAAGGAAGATTAAGAGATTTTATTAGTGCTACATTTAGAACTTTTGTTTGTTTATTTATTTATCTTTATGGCCAGCTCAGCCTGCCCTGAGGGCAGGGTTAGAGCAGCATGTGGTGCCAGGGATTGAACCACGGTCCCTGAAGCCGCCCAAGCTTTCCTAAGCAGGCGCTTTAGACCACTGAGCCATCCTGCCGGGCCCTAGTGCTACATTTAAAACACATCTGAAACTAAAAAAAAAAAAAAAAAAAAAAAAAAAAAAAAAAAAAAAAAAAGATGATAAACCACTGAAACCAAGTTAAAAATGAGTCTAGGAAAATGTTTGTGACATTCTATAAAAAGGCTAATATCTAATTCATAGAAAATCCTGGTGGAATTTGGACAAAGGATGTCGTATGTGCATCTGCAAAGCACAGTGAGACAGTGGCTCCCCAGAGAGAGTGAGTGAAGTTCATTTTCCTCTCCTATCGGAGTAGGTCTTATCCACACCAACTCTGAGGAGTGGTGTGGCCGGCCAGGTAATAGGAATTGCTGTTTTAGTCACTTTTACATTGCTAGGACAAAAAAGCTGACACCTCCAGTGTAAAGAGGAAGGGTTTGTTTTGGCTCACAGTTTTCTGCCATGAGGATTCCTGCCCTCTCATCATTCCTGGTACATTTAAGGCCAAAAATCTTAAAGTAGGTGCTTTTAGAATGAGAGTGTGAAGGAAAGTGTTTGTTCATCCAGTTTGCTATATTAATTCGAGTTTCTGTCTGTGGGCCCGAGACCTGAGTGTCCTTCCTAGATTCCAGGTGTGTCCACTGTCCCCTCCTTGACATGCTTTGAAAAATGAACCCCACAGTGCAGGTAAGTGGTTCCTGAAATTTTAATTACAGTGGCAGATGTGAGCTTTGTTGGCCTGCATAGTATCTACTTTGAAACAAATAAGTAGCATTTGTGGAGGCATGATCAGTCTGTGTACTATAGGTGCAGGTTTAATGCCAGTTGTAAAAACTCTCCTTGCCAGGTTGTTGTTAAACTCACTGGCCCAGAGTAGAAACAGTGTGGGCACCTTTGTGCTTTCAGCTTCAGCTGATGCTGCAGGAAGTGTCAGTGAGTCACCAGTTCACCAGAGTCTTGGGGCAGTCAGGAAGCCACAGGCAGGGCACACACCCTCCTCTAGCTGAGCTTTGCTGTGCATCTCATCAGGATGTGACAGGAGTGTTTCATTAGGAGTGCACTTTGCCCTGCTGGTGATGGAGCTGATAATTCCACCTCTGCAATTGAAACTGTGGCCAGGAGCAATTAAGCTTAGCTTTGAGCACCCACTCTTCTTGCCAGCCTTACCTCTACTTATGAGTGCAGAGTGAGACCAAGTGCAGGATTAGAGATATTGATGTCACTCTGTGCCAGTGTCTTGGTGATGAAATCTACCCACAAGTAGCCGCCTCACTGGCCACATAGGAGGTCACCATCTGTCACTGCTTCCTGGGTAACAATACTGCAGCTTGGTCAGGGATATGAAACTCAGGGATAAGGGAGTTCTGCAGCCTGCCCAGGTTTCCGTCCCATGGCCCCATGTGGCAGTAGTTCAGAGACTTGGGCCATATGCCAGCCTCTGGTCCTACCAGTGTCTCCAGACCTAGCTATATGATCTTGGATCACTGATTTTGTGTTTCTGTAAACAGGATCATCCTAGGAGCTACCCTGTCAGAACGACCTTAGTGTAGTATCGGGCACATGGAAACCTTTCAGTACTTAGTCCTGCTGTGTGTACTTCCCTGGGTACAGTTTTGATTTTTGCTTTTGAAAAATAATTTCCTTCTTATTACACACCTTCTGATCCTTGTGTTAGCATGTGTGTACATGTGCAAGCAGGGGTTTTTCACCTGGATTTTAGTTAATTGATAGTTGTAAATATACTGTATGGTTTGTGTCCCTTACACATGTATTCTTTGGACTTTCTTACTCTAGTTAGGAAAATGTAGTCCAAGTAGTGACATAAGTATCCAAGAAATGCTAAACAATGAGGTACAGTGTCTTCCCCAAAGTGGTGGTGCCAGAAGATGGTTCCAGGTCCTAGGAAAGAGGAGTATAGTGGACTAATTAGATGGATGAAGGCACATAATCAGTTTTGACATTGAAGCTTTATTGTTTTGAAACAGATAACGGCCAAGTGTGGTTATGTGTACCTTCAATCCTACCACTCTGGGAAACTGAGGCAAGAAGATCAAAGGCTTGTATGTAGCCCAATTGAGTAGATTGGCAACCTCACCAAGATCCTATTTTTAAATCTTAAAAAATGAATTTTTTTAAAAGAATGCTGGGGGGCTGGTGATATAGCTCAACAAACTAAGCACCTGCTTAGGCAAGCACAGGGACTGGGATTCAATCCCTGGCACTGTGTGGCATGCCCGCCCCACCTCCGAGTACCCTGAGCCAGCAACCAAGTCGGAGTGTGGTGACACACCTGTAATCCCAGAACTGGGGAGACTGAAAATAGAAGGATCACTGTGAGCCTGAGCTGCTTAGTGAGACCCTGTACCAAATACATTAAAAAATAAATAAAAGGATGCTGGGGGTATGGCTCAGTGTAGAGGCCCTGGGTTCAATCCTCAGTATCACAAAGAAACAGCAGCACAAAACAAAGATGCACAGACATTACATTGCTAACCTCATCTATTTTCTTTTCTCTTTTCAGAACAATTTTCCTAGTATTACTATTTTCTCAATATGCCAGAAATGTTAAGTTTCCTCTCCCAATTTACAAATCCAAGAAAGGATGGACTGCGTATAAACTACAGCTTTTCAAAATGTTCCCTGTGAGTAGTTGGCTTTTCTCTTGCTATATTGCTACCATTTCATGTGTAAGATGTTCCCATAAAGAGAAGACTAAGCCTTTACAGTTGACTACATGGAGACCTCTGTGTGCTGGTGACTGTCCCAGTCACCCTGCAGGTTCAATTCTCAGTATGAAGTTATAATCCCAACATGGGAGACATTTTTGTAGCAGTGTCAATAAAGAGAGGACAGTGACCTTGTGACTAAGATTTGATGTTGTGTGGCATCTGTTGATGGGATGTCCATTCTGATTTACTTTGCAGACTCAGTAAGGGCTAGCTAAATGGGTGCCCCTCATATGGGTAGGGGGTGGCTGCAGTTCTGGCACAGGGGACTCATGCCAAAGGAAAGGTGTGTTTGCCCAATCCCTGGCAGTTCTGAGGGCCTGACAGAGCCTCTCCCCTTGACCTCCCCAGATCATCCTGGCCATCCTCGTGTCCTGGCTGCTCTGTTTCATCTTCACGGTGACTGATGTCTTCCCTCCTGACAGCACCAAGTATGGCTTCTATGCTCGCACAGATGCCAGGCAGGGTGTGCTGCTGGTCGCCCCTTGGTTTAAGGTTCCCTACCCATGTAAGTATCCCCATAGCCAGAGGGGTCAGAAGTCTGCAGCCCCAACTTGGAGGGGTTGGAAGCAGGCAGAAAACTCTATGGCCTGAAAAGCCTTTATTCCAGCATGTCTTACTACATGAGGATTAGATGATCGTGTCCCATGGGCAGTCAGCATGGGGAGCCAGCCATCCCCCTTCTCAGATTAACAGTTTGAGTACTAACAGTCTTGGCTAGGCTTTAGCCCTGGTGGCCGGCATTTGAGGGCAGCTGCTGAGAAAGGGAGGTATGAAGCTGCTTGGTACCAGAGCTGCCAAATGGGAAGGCCAAGTGGGCGAGGCCCCGAGATTAGCAAGCCAACCACTCAAGCATGATGGAATTTCATAATCTTTTAATGAGTGGCTCTAATCTTTTTAATTTGGTCACAGCTGCAGGGGTAAAGTGATACAGCCTGCCGGAAGACAGGTCTTAATTTGTAATGCACCTGTTGGGGATGGCATGGGGCAGAGAATATGATCTCTAGGTATCATTTAGAGTCATGTACAGTGTGATCCCGGAAGTACCTCACATGAGCACATGTTTGCTTATTCTACCATAAAGACTCTGTCCCTGAGATTTGGGCTGTTAGAGTAAAGCCCACGCTTAATCAAGTTGAGCCAATTTATTCCCCTGCTGACCTGCCTTGTTTTCATATTTTGTAATGACATGGAGAAGCAAGAAAAGCCAGACCTGTTAAGGTTGGAGGAGATGACTCCGAGTATGCTGAATGACGAGTGTGCTGGCAGATGTCCCATTTGTTCTTGCAACATTCATAAAAGCTTTACGAAATTTAGTGTTTCTAAAATAACACTCTCATCAGATCACATGGGGCCTAAGTGTATATTTATATGCATCTATCCCATTCCCACAAAGAATGCGCCTGGTTCACAAGCAGGCCTCTCTAATCCAAGATGAAATGAGATTAAAATCTCTTGGTGAGGCAGTCAGGAGATGACGCAGGAGGGCAGGGGCTGAGGGCAGCCTTCCTAGCACCTGGCGCAGGCAGCTGCCAAGGTGTGTGCCCACAGGAACATGGCAGGGCAAGGTGGGGTCATTCAGTGGGTCAGAAATGGGCTCTTCTTCAGCACAGCCCTCGGGGTGAGAGCTGGCACAGGACCTGAGCTGGCGGATGGGAAGCCCCTCCAGCAGCTTTGGCATGTGTGTGCACTGCAGTTTGGATTAATCAGAGCCATGGTTTAGGCATCAAGCACCATGAAGCTTAGCCTTTGGCATAATACTAACCACTGTTAACATACAGATATCTGGCTCATAGCAGCAGTGCCAAAGTTGGAGGGGGAGTGAATCTGGTGTAAGGTAGCAAAGCAAATTATAAGGAGAGATAAAATAATAGCTTTATCTTAAAAGACAGAGGCTGAAGAAGAAAGAGGGGAAATAAAGAGAGCGTAAGTTTAAAGGTCAACATGAATGGAATAAAGATTTTAGCAATCAGATTTAAAGACTTCAGCTAAAAAGAGGGAAATAAGAAAGAAGGGTCTAGGGAGAGAGCCTGAGTTCAATCCCTGGTTCCGGAAAAAGAAAAGAAAAACAGTAAGTGTAAAGAGGCTGAGAAAATAGAGTCTACTTTCTGAAAATAGTATCCCCTGTTGGAGAAAAACTTGGGACCTGAAGCATTTTGGATTTCAGACCTTTATTCCAGTTGTCTTGGGGATTTTGGAATATGCATAATGAAATGTCTTGGGGAAAGAACCCAATGTACTACACAGGCTGTTCATTTTCACTTCACATAATAGCTGGAAGGTAGTTTTTACACACAGTGTTTTTAGTCCACCTGTGTTTTCACTATAGTGTGTCACATGGAGTGAGGTGTGGAATTTTCCACTTGTGTGGTATCAGGTTGATGCTCAAAAAGTATCAGATTTGAGCCAGGCTTTTTGGCAGATGCTTGTAATCCTAGCTACCTGGGAAGCTGAAGCAGGGGAATTGTAAGTTTGGGGCCACCCTGGGCCCTGTCTGAAAAGGGGTGGGCATATGGCTCAGTGGCCCATGGGTATAAGCCCTATGAGGGAGGGGGCTTAGAAATATTCTGTGTAAGGCAGAATAAATTAAGAATCTCCCTTTAAAATCAGGACACTAAAAGGACATGACAGTGCCACAGCAGCAATAGTTACAGTACTTAAAACCTGAAGTGTAAAAAAAAAAAAAAAAACCTGAAGTGTGACTTGATAAAGGCCCCAGCAACCCCAGCAGGAAGTGTTGGCCTAGTGTGTGGCTAGCGGGTGCCCTCCCTGGTGACTGCACTTGGCCCTCAAGCCCAGCTGCTGCCAACTACTCCCGTGGGCAGAAATGGACCAGGTGAGAGCAGGTTACCCTTATGCCACAGACCTGCTCTGCGCATCTCACGGGTCACCTTCCTCTTTCCAGGTATGCGCAATACAAATGCCAGGCCCTTTAGGTGGCTTTTTGACTCCTCTGCTGAGAACCAGCCTGTCCCTGCGCTGCATGACTCCTCGTCCTTCAAGGGGTCCCTCTGTTGGTGTGTGCCTGTCATTTCCTTCCTTGGGTTGGAGCCCTGACCCTGTCACTTACACTTGGCTAATTCATTGGACTTTTGGAGCTGGCTTTACCATCACACTGTGTCTGAGCCTCTGAGTGTCCTGGGCCCTGGGCCACAGAGCCAGGCTCTGCCCACAGCAACATGTTTTATCTGTCTGTCTTTGTTTACTTTATTCTCACCAAGTATAGTATTTTTACTACCAGTTCAGGGAACTAAGGCCAGTGACTTCATTGTTCAAGCAAATAGGGTTAGGCTGTTTGGTGCTTTTGTTTGTTTGTTTGTTTGTTTGAAGACAGAGTTTCACTCTGAAGTGAGGGCTGGCCTCGAACTTACAGCTGTCCTTCTTCCTCAGCCTTCTGACCCCTGGGATTATAAGCATGTACTACTATGCCCAGCCATGACGGCTATTTTTTAAGAAAAATGTTTGATGAAAAATTAGGCCAATCCAGGGGCTGGGGAGATAGCTCCGAGGCACAAGTGCCTGCTGGGCAAGTGCAAGGTCGTGAGTTTGAACCCTGGTCCCACAAGAAAAAAAAAAAAAAAAAAATTAGGCCAATCCAGATAATCAAAATGAAACTACAGTGAGACTTTCTAAAACAGAACTATTGCTATTTTGTGACATGGTTTGTAATTTACTTTTTTGAAAGTACCCGTCATGTGCAGAGGATTGTCTATGTCTTGGACACACTGCTATTCGTTCAGCTGGTACCTTCCTGTGGGCAAAGTCCCTGTTATTTGGTGCTGTGCTCTTTACAGCATTGCCATTGGCCAACTCATGAGATTCCTCCTTCACCATAGAAGAGTTAAGTCACAATCTAGCAGACGCTGAGTGTGATTTCAAAGCAAGAAGAGAAGTATACATCTCTTCTAGTCAAGGGGTGTCTTTTTTGATTTTTTGAGACAGTCTCTGCTATGTAGTTCAGGTTGGTCTCGAACTCATGATGATGCTCCTGCCTCAGCCTCTGGAGTGCTGGGATGATAAATATGCAGCACCACACCTGGGAAGGGATATCTTCTTAAAAATAAAGACAGCATAGACCAATAGGAGCTGACTTCCCTGGGCATCTGATGTATTAATAATTAAGTTGTTTTAAGACAGGTCTTACTACATTGTTCAGGCTGGCCTTGAACTCATGTAGTCCAGGCTGGCCTCAAACTCACTGTGATTCTCCTGCCTCAGCTGGGATTACAGGTGGGCACCACCATGCCCTAGCAGTGATTAAGATGTAAAACTGCTAGAGTGAGTTTGGAATTTAAGTAGCTCTTGCAGAGTGTCCTGAGCCCCTCTAACTTTTGCCTGGTTCCCAGGAAAGTGTATGCCTCTCATGGTTGTCTTACATCCTCAGTTCAGTGGGGGCTGCCCACCGTCTCTGCGGCCGGTGTCATTGGCATGCTCAGTGCTGTTGTGGCCAGCATCATCGAGTCCATCGGTGACTACTACGCCTGCGCCAGACTTTCCTGTGCTCCGCCACCTCCTATTCACGCAATAAACAGGTATGACCCAAGCAGACTCACACCTTGTTCAGTTAATTGGCTTAGTTATATAAACATCCCCCTGGGAAGAACCAAGACTCAGTGCAGCCAAACAATGAGACTGTTGGAGGCTTGGGCCAAGTCACTGTCTTCATTTGCTGTCGTTTTCCTCATGTCTAACAGAAAATACTTTCCTCTTCTTTCTCCCCTCAGTGAAAAGTGAGGAGAGTCTGTGAGTCTGCTTTAAGCCCTGAAATTTAGCAGAGTATGGTGGTACATGCTGGTAGTCCCAGCACTCAGGAGGCAAGGCAGGAAGACTGCTATGAGTCTGAGGCCAGCCTGGGCTACATAGTGAAACCCTGTCTCAAAAAGAAAACAAACAAACAAAAAAAAAACGAAACTCACCATAGCAAGTGATGGCATTGCCCTTACTCTTTGCTTGGCTTTGTGTCATTTTCATATATATCTACTTTGTTCTTTTTTTTTTTTTGTGGGAGTAGAGTTTGAACTAACAACCTTGCACTTGCCAGGCAAGCAGTTGTGCCACAGAGGTATCTCCCCAGCCCCCATATATGTCTGCTTTGATCTTCTTTTTTTTTCCCCAGCTATTTTTGCTCCCTGTAAGCTCAAATTTTACTCTCTTTTGAGTAAAACAAGCTTTTCATTGTTTCTGAGTTGGAAAATTCTGTTTGCTCCATTCTTTCCTGGCTGCTGCAGCTGGACAGGCAAAAGGTAAATGGATGCACTCTTCTTGTGTGCATAATAACCTGAGGGGCAGACAGTACCTGTTCAGCTGTGTTGGGTACACTACAACTGCTCTTGAGGGCAGGTTCTGTGTAATCTGTACAGTTACAAGTCATAGAAATGGGACAGGAAGAGATGAGATTTGCAGGGTCTGGAGGTTTATGAGCTATGAGGTTTATGCCCACAAAACCTGGTCTTTAACTTTTGCAAATCAGTAGAAAATTGATCAGGAGGCTGCAACAAGAAGATTGTAGCCCAGATCAGCCCCAGTTCTCAGCTGTCAGCTGCTGCTGCTCCAGAAAGGGTTGTTTGGGGCAGATCAGCAAGGTGATTCTTAGCATGACTCATATGGATTCTCCCTGAGTATTTTTAGTTCTGGTTTTTTGCATCTATTTTGAATGAAACGGTTGCATATGATGAAACTACTCATACTTTCAAAAGTTTCAGTGTTTATAAGAGTATGAGACACTTCTTTCTGGATGAAATTATATTTCAATAGAAGAATCAAATAGTGTGTTTTAACTTCATTGAACAACTCTTCATCAAATGGCTTTATTACATGGTGAAGGTCCTTCGTTTCCATTTCAGAGTACTTTGTCTGGTATGGAATTTAGAGAGGCGCTTCTTAAAATTCATGAGTGAGATGGACCCCATCAGAGCACAAGCTGAGTGTCGCCAGCTTGGGCCTGCGGCTCAGCACCTCCCCCCTCCCCAGGAGGAGCAGGAGCTGCAGCTCTGGACCATACTCGCGGATTGCAAACAGTCAGAACTTGTTTCAGTGTTTCCCTCACTGAATGAATGTTTCCCTTTGCTCCGTTCCTTTATGTTGTAGGGGAATTTTTGTGGAAGGTCTCTCCTGTGTTCTCGATGGCGTATTTGGCACTGGGAATGGCTCTACTTCATCCAGCCCCAACATTGGCGTCTTGGGAATTACAAAGGTACAGATATTTTTCTCATTAGCATGGTCATTCCAGCAGAAATTCTGAGGTCATCTTCTCCCCTCTCCTTGTTTCCCTTTGGTGAGTTTTGAGGATGCCTTTTAGAAGCCAACTGTCCCTTGCCAGCCTGGGGAGGGTGATGACAGTCGGGTTCTCTCTTTCCTTTATACAGTTGTAAATGCTTATTCAGTGCCCACCTGAGCAGGCTCAGGGTGCAGTAGTTGGGGGTACATCAGTGAAAAGTGGGAGCTTATGTTCCAGCAAGGAAAAGCATTCAGCAGTCAGCATAAGCAGGGAAGTGAATAACAGAGCCCCCAGGAGTGAGGATGTCCGAAACAAGGGGCCTCCGGGTGATGAGGGGCCAGCAGAGGATGACTCAGTCTTAAGCTGGTCAGCCAGGCCTTGCTGGACAGGCAGAGGAAGGGAGCTGCAGATAACAGTCCAAGAACATCTGGGTAAGGGTGTGGCCATGGCAGACTGCTGACCTGGGTGTGGAAGTCAGCTAGGAGGCCAGTAGGGCAGAGGTCACAGAAAGGAGCGGTGAGGCCAGCAGGTAACCCAGATGGCATGGAAGTGGGTACTGTGGGGAGCAACTTGAGCTGACTGATGTGTCAGGGTCACTTTAGCTGCTGTGGTGAGAATAGTCGGAGGTGGGTAGAAGCAGGAGGCAACCGGGAAGTGTTAGAAGTTCTGGATGAGAGATGAGTCCCCTTGTGACAGAAAAAGCCCTCTCATATTAAAGAGATAGTGCAATTTTCCAACCTCCCAGGCAGAATCTTCTTTCTAGGGGATGTAGTGTTCCATGAGGCTTCAGGTTGAGTGTCCTTCCGGTTTGCTTGACTCCACTCTCCACTGTACCCAGACACAGACTTGTAAATCTGGGGCTGCTTTACCCTCAAACTACTTCTATGAGAAGGAGCCTGCCCCAGCCTTTCAACTTTATTACTGGCCTGTAACTAGATCCCAGTTGCTACAGGCCAGAGGGTGCTGCCTGCCGGATATTGAAGAATGTGGCTTGACCCCTGGCCACTGAAGGCTAAGCAAATGGAGACTGTTAGAACTGGTTCCCTGTCTTTTATTACCTCATGAGTCATGATTCTCCTTGCCTGAGAACTTGGGGGTCAGCCTGCAAGCCTTCCAGACCTGTTGGACTTCTGTAAGATTAGGTAGAGACGGGGTGGATTTCAAAAGAAGCCTTCCCCGAGCTCCACACAAGATTTTATAATGAGGTAAAAAGAAACCAAATATGGTTCCTCTTGATTAAGCCCAGATAAGGCGGAGCAGTGTACCAGGCTGTGTGCCTGTCCTATTGGCCTCACCCAGTTACCAGGCCTGCCCAGGGCTCAGCTTCATGTGCGCCAGTGGCCCCATCTGCTGCCTTTGAATCCCAGGGCATGGCATGGGAGCGCCCCCTGGTGGCCACTTCTTCCAGCTCTGTCCCTCTGGTCTGGTCACTGCCTGTGGTAAAGAGGTGTGAGGTGTGAGCCTTTCCCCTTAGCCAGCTGGCAGCCCTGACCCTGAAGGCATATAAGGGGAGTTCCAAGATCAGATAGTTGCACAGCTGTTATAGACATGGGGGGAGGACTCATGGAAAAATTATTTAATAAGCCTTCCTTCTGTACCTTTTTTATTTTTGGTATGGGGGATTAAACTCAGGACCTTGAGCTTACCAGGCAGGTACTTAGGCCACTGAACTATCTCCCTGGACCCCCTCTGTACCCTTTTAACACATGAAGCATAATTTACCAGGGTCATAAAGAGGGAATAAACAAAATCGTATGAATGAAGTAGTTTGGGGAAATAATTATCTTTATAAAATTTTGAATGGCTCCAGTGCCAGAATTTTTGTTTTGTTTTTTAAAGACACAGGGTTGATCTGGTGAGATAGTTCAGTAGAATAAGAGCTTGCCTGGCAAGTACAGGGTCCTGAGTTTAATCCCCAGTACCGTGATAAATAAACCAACAAATACACACACACACACACACACACACACACACACACACACACACAGGATCTCAGTACTTTAGTCTGGCTTTGAGCTCACTATGCAGCTGAGGCTAGCCTCAAGCTCTCAGTGAGCCTCCTGCCTCAGCCTTCCAAGTACTGCGATCACAGTTGTGCACCATAGTGCCTGGCATGCCATCACTCTTTAATGAGCTAATTGATGTTGCCCCGGATCCCTTTGGACCCAGCAGTGGAGCTGCTCCTGCCCAGGCATAGGTGGCATCCCTTACAGGTTAGAGTGTCAGCCCTGGAATCAGTTTTCACCACTCTGAATCACAAGACTTGGTCCACGAGAGAAGGGTGTGGGTCTACACATGTCTACCTTGGCATGGTGCAGGGCACTAGCTTCAGAGATGTCTGTGTGACCCAAGTCCCATGGACTGTGGGAGGATCCTATCCAGGAGAAAGTGGCTAGGACTCTGCCCTGAGTTCTGCCCCTCATCTAGTGAGAGACTAGACAAGGCACTGCCCTGAAGTTTCTGGATTGAGAGCCATGTTTTGCAGTATAGTAGTCAGTATCCACATGAAACTTAAGTTTGGGAGCATTAGAAACTCACTTCCCAAGTGCAAGGGCCTGAGTTCAATCCCCGGTTCTGAAAGACAAAAAAAAAAAAAAAAAAAGGCTCACTTCCCAATGAGACCAGCCCCATTTCCAAGCTCACTGGTCCAAGTGGCTCAGTGGCTACCTGTGGACAGCACAGCAGGGAGGGACTTTTCCCATTATTGAAGAGAGCTCTTCTGGCTGCTGCTGCTCAGAGCCACTGAACCAGACTCCCAGGGTATATTAAAGAAGGGCTCTGTGTCTCTACAGAGGGTCTGCCTCACTGCCTGGCAGCTCTGCATCCAGCTACTGTATTCTGCATGTACCCAGATGGGTCCTCTCCCATGACTCCTCTGCTGAGTGGGCAGCACAGCATGATAGGAGGGGGCCAGTCTTGGATTGCAGCCACCTGTAGCACTATATCTTAATGTAGCCATGGATAGCTTACATTGCCTTTCTGGTCCCTAGGGTGTAGTCAATAAAAGGTACACATGTTGCCGCCAGTTGCTTAATGAAAAGCAGTTGGCCTCCTGTTGCAGCTGGTCTGTAGTAAGCTATAGGGCCTCTTTATGTAGCTGGTCCGTAGTAAGTGTAGGTGCAGGCCTTGTTGTTGGGGCCGGTGATCCTTGGCTTAATTCAAGGGAGAGTGGACTGCTCTCCCTGCAGTATCTCGGGTGGTATCCAAAAGGTCATGTCTATTCTGTATTACACACTGCTGTACACTTGGAAAGTCAGCAAGGAAGGGTCTGTTCTCTGACAGTCCTATGGCAGAGCCACCTCAGTAGAGGAGGGGCTGCAGAAGAGGCTGCCAGGAATACAGGAAGGGTGAAGGCACAGAGGGACCATGTGCCCACTTGGGCCATGCCACTGCTGTTCAGCTAAAAGCACAGCAGGGCACCCAGGTAAGGTCGTTGCGCAGAGGAGTGGCTTACTTTTTTTTTTTTTTTCTTGTTTCAGAACCTTTATTTGTTTATTCACTCATTTTTATGGCTGGCTCAGCCCGCCCCGAGGGCAGGGCTGGCACAGCATGTGGTGCCGGGGATCGAACCGCGGTCTCTGAAGCCGCCCAAGCTTTCCCAAGCAGGCGCTTTAGACTACTGAGCCATCCCGTCGGCCCCAGGAGTGGCTTACTTGCTGCTTGGTTTTGATCATCTCAGCTGTGGCATCCCTCCCACATCCTGCCTGCTGAGGTTGCCCAGGTGGGCATGCAGGCTGCTCTCTGCTGGTGTCTAGCCCTCTCTCCCATGATTTCTCTTTTCTGTGCCTCACTCTAGCACCCCTTCCCAGCTCAGATTCTCTCCTCCCTGTAGCCACACTCCCACCCAGCAGGGCAGTACAGTTATTTGACCCCAGGATTTAGATGTACTCATCTTTGTACCTGCCTGTCTGGTCTAACACATGCTGGTCACATAGCTCCTCAGAGATGCTGAAAAATGACCCATCTGTGGGCGAAAGGCGTCCTTGCTGTGCTATTGCAGCCAAGCCTGTCAGCATTGCTCAGCTCGTCTGTTGGCTTGGTCTTCCCTCTTCTTGCCGAGCCTGTGTGATGTAGGCTGCCTTGGGTCCAGCTGGACAGGCTCTCTCCATCAGACAGTAGTGCTTGGGTTCTGATGCTCCCTGGCTGGCTCCCTGGAGACGCTTTTGGGACTGAAGGGCAGCACTGCTGAGAGCTCTGTAGTGGCGGAACAAGAATACCAGACTACCAGTAAAGGAGAACTAATTTTAAATTTTGTCTCATTTCAGTTTATTTAAATAGCCATAGTCTCACTATAAGCCCTGAATACCCTCAGAGATTAGTCCATGGGAGGCACCAAAACATAGGGCCAACAATGCCATGTCTTGACTCAGGTTAGCTCCCTCCCTCTTATCTGGGTGACACCAGGGGAGATGGAACCTTCTACAAGGTAGAGATCAGGTTTAGCAGGTAAGTCTCAGCATGCCTGGGACCCAGACATAGGTGAAGGAATATGTTGGCAGCTATGTCTTGTTGAGAAAAACCGAAGATGGGGATTTGCTCTCCTACGTGCCAGGGGAATGAAACCAAGAACTCTCTCAATCTCTCTCTCTCTCTCTCTCTCTCT
>PVJA010034337.1:0-22733 GCA_004027025.1 Myocastor coypus | reverse complement strand
AAAAAAAAAAAAAAAGGGAAAGAATATACTTCTCTTTGGACTAAGAGGAAAGAGATACATACACAGTCAAAGGTTTTGCAATTGCAGTGTTGGGCCAGAAATTTAGGTCAGTGACATAAGCACATGCCTGGCAAATTGTTATGGTTTATGTCTAGTTGTCCCCCCAAAGCCTCATGAGTCATGGGGCGGGGACTTCTAGAGTTTGAGACTTGATCCATTATTCCTGGGATTATGGGTCTGAGTATTTCCAGGATTATGGGTGTAGCCTAAGGTGGATAGGCTGAGGCAAAGAGCCTGAATGTAATATAAAGAGAGACAGAGAGACAGACTAGCGCTGTTGTTCTCTGCTGCCCTAGTTGGTTGGCTGCCTCTGTCACCACTGTCACTGTTCCGTCACCATGAACTGCTGCTCTCTGTCATGTGCCCCTCAGCCTTGGATCCAGCTGAGTATAGACTAAAACCTCTAGCAACTGTGAGCTAAATAAACCTTTTCTTCCTTCATTTTGAGTGTTGGGTATTTGTCCCAGCAATGAGTAAAAAGTAACTGAGAAACAAGTGCAAGGTCCTGAGTTTGATTCCTGAAATTATATATGTAATTATATATATAATCTAAAATTATATATATTATACAATGTTATATCATTATATAATGTTATATATTATAATTATATATAATGTATAGTATATAATTATATATGATGTATTATATAATATATCATACATATATTGTATATAATTATATATGTCTAATTTTATGGAATGTGAATTATATCTTAGAAAAATTTATTTATTATTTGTTTCTACTGGAAACCAAACTTATAGCTTTGTGCTTGCCAGACAAGCCCTGTGCCACTGAGCTATCTCCCTGGCCTCTGTGAATTATATTTTAATGAAAATAATTTTTAAAAAGTCAGCTGTAAGGGGCTGGGGAAATGACTTGGCAGACTAACCATCAGCCTGACAAACCTAAGGACCTAAGTTCAATCCCTAGTATTGTATGCCATGCTGGTCCCAAAGCCCTAGGTGCACTGAGTGAACTACCAAAACTGGATATGGTAGCACATACCTGTAATCCCAACACTGGGGAGGCTGAGACAGGGGGATCACTATGAGTCTGAGCTCTATAGTGAGACCTTGTACCAAAAAAAAAAAAAAAAAGTCAGGAATCTAGTCACAAAGTCCAATAAACCTTCTCAGCCATGACTTCTATAACATTTAATACGTAGCAATGCTAAACACCCTCTTCTCTGAGTAGTGCTAGGACTGACGTAGGGCCTCAAACATGTGAGTCAAACACTTTACCACTGAGCTGTACCACCAGCCCTTTTTAAAAAAAAATGTTGAGCAAAAAGGTCTAAGTTGTCCAGACAGGCCTGAAATTCATAGTTCCTGCCTCAGCCTCCCAAGTAACTAGGCTTATCAGCATGTACCACCTGCTCAGCTAAACATACCTCTTCTTGAGATACTTCAGCTTTCATATGGAATTTTACTCCCAGTTTTCCATCCAATAACCCACTCTTGCTTATTCTTCTGTCCATATGCCCATAATTTCCCTATTCCTTGATCCTATCAATAATCCAAGAGTTGGTGCACACCTGTAATCCCAGCACTTGGGAGGCTGAGTGGGGAGGATTGGTGTGAGTTCGAGACCAGCCTGGGCTACAAAAGTGAGCTCAAGGCCAGCCTGAACTGTATAGTAAGACCCTGTCTCAAAAATAAATAAATAAATAAATAAACAAATAAATAAATAAATATAATAATCTAAGAGTGGTTCTTGGCTGCTTTCTCCCTCTGTATTCTAATGTAACAATAACATACTGTACTGGCTTAAACTAGTTCCCCAGTCCCTTCCCCAGTCCTACCCCCAGCTCTGACCATTTTCCTGACTACTTTCACCATCTGCAGGCTATTTCAGAAAAATTTATGAAAAGCTCATTATTTCTCAATTTTAACTCATTTTTTAAAAAGGACTATCCATTTTCTGAGTCCATTTACTAGGCAAAAGTTCCTGGGCTAGGCCCTTTACAAAGTCAATACTTTATCAATCTATTTTAAAATGAGAAGGCTAAACATCAAAAATCTAGTGTTAATCTGTTCTTACCCTCTTAACTCACCAGGTTCACCAGTAGTCTGCTTTTTTCCTTGTCTTTCTTCTATTAATATCATTAAAGTATACAGCTGAAACCTTTCTTACTCCTAACATTCCACAGTTGCTAAGTTTTATCAGTTCTATTTTGTGTTCTTATTGTCATTCGGACAGTTTAGAAGAGATGCTCATGACAGTATTAATGTCTAGGCACTAAAAAGTGTTTTAAGTTTTGGATAAAAACTCATCCCCAAATATGTTTAAAGTACTGATTCTCAAGATTAGGATATATTTGATATTAATGAAATGGGCTTTTAATGCAAGTATCACTCACCATATATGGCTTATTCATAAAATTATTAATGTTCTTCCTTTTTTATACAATATACCCTGAATTATGAGTTTAATTAGTGCATTTCATAAATGAATAGCCTTGTTTTTTCTGTTTTTTTTTTTTTTTTTTTTGGTGGGACTGGGGTTCAAACTCACAACCTTGCGCTTGCCAGGTAGGCACTTGCACCATGGAGCTATCTCCCCAGCCCCTAGCCTTGTTTTCAGCTGTGCATTACTTACGCTTTTTTAGGCAATGTTATCAAACTTAATAAAATGGTGACTGTTCCACAAAGAAACCTAAAACACCTAAGAAAATACCTTGAAAAGCACCTATCTGTAAAATATTTAAAGATGAGGCTAGACATACACACAAACACTATACATATATATATATATATATATATATATCACACATCACATACACGTACATCCATGCACAAGCATCTACAAGAGTGAAAACATTAAAGATAACCTATCCACTTACTAAGTCCATTTACTAGGCAAAAGTTCCTGGGCTAGGCCCTTTACAAAGTCAATACTTTATTAATCTATTTTAAAATGAGACAGCTAAACATCAAAAGTCTAGTGTTAATCTGTTCATCAATAGTGAACACCAACAAGGTAAATATATATATATATATATATATATATATATATATATATACACATATATATATATTGATGTTATCTACTAAAGGTCACTTTTGTTCTGCAAGCTAGTACGTTGGGTTTAGGGTGTATGGCTCCTGTTTATTGAGATTTGCCATTTCCCAAAGGATCTAGGGAGGAGTTCTGAATTATAAAATGAAAAGGTGAAGAACACCAAGTAACGAATACCATGAAGCACTGCTCTTATGGGGTTCGCACAAATAGAAACAAATCATGACAGAACAAGGCAATAAAATATCTCCCAAAACTCCCCAACTTCCTCAAAGCAGATCCAAGGGGCACCAATGGGGCAGGGGAATGTCCAAATTATATAAAACAATAAAATAGAGAAACTCAAAGATGATTGAACTAGTGTTCTACTGTATCACAACAAAATATATTCCCAGCAGCACACTAAATGTTCTCCAAAGCAGCACATATCCTATCCCATAATTCTTTTTTAAAAAAATGTACAGGGACTACAGGGTTTCACTACACAGATCAGACTTGTAATGATCCTCTTGTTTTTAGCCTCACAAGCGCTGGGATTACAGATGTACACTACCATGCCCAGTCTCAAGAACCATTTCAGCACGCCCCACAGCACACTGGGGATTGAACCCTTGTCTCTGTGTGTGCCTAAGTAGGCACTTTAATCCACTGAGCTATCTGGCCAACCCTAGTCCATAATTCTTGTTTTGTTTTTTTTTTTGCAGAACCAGGGGATTGAACTTAGGCACTTGCACTTGCCAGGCAAGCGCTTATTCTACTGAGCTATCTCCCAGCCCCTATAATTCTTAAGCAAATATAAAAGAATTGAAATTACCCCATATATACTGATAGATCTTGGTACACCAAAACTAGAAATCAATAACAAAGGAAAATACAGGGGTCTTTTTTTTTTGGGGGGGGGGGCTTGTTCAGGCTGCCTTAAGTGCAGGTTTCTTAAGGTTTGTGTACATTCTTGGATCATTAGTGGATCACAGAAGAATTCAAAAAGAAAATTAAACAGGCCTAGGATCAAATGACAATACTAGCACCACTTATCAGAACCTATATGAGAAAAATGAAAACAGCCCTAAGAAAAATTACTGCTGTAAATGCCCACATTAGAAAAACAGAGGAAGCCCAAATAAATAATCTAATCATTCACCTCAAGATCCTAGAAAAACAATTCAATCCCATTCAAATCCAAAGCTACTACAAGGAAGACAGTTAATAAAGATGAGAGCAGGAACTAATGAAACTAAGACACATAAATACAAAGACTTGGGCTGGGGAGATAGCTCAGCGATCTAAGTGCTTGCTTGGCAAGCACAAGGACCTGGGTTTGATCCCTGGTACCACATGCTGTCACTGAAACCAGGCATGGTGGGACACACCTGTAATTTCAGCTCTGGGGAGAGTGAGACAGGAGGATCACTACAAGTCCAAGCAACACAGTGAGACCCTAATAAATAAATAAAATATTTTATTTTATTTTTTGTATTTTAGGGGTCTACCAGGTGTTCAGGGTCTTATTACTAGGTAACGCACATGCATCACCATGCTTAGTCACAATTGCCATCTCGCCACACCCTGGGGGTGGGGCCAGCATGGCAGGCCTGGGGATCAAACCCTCAGGCCCTGTGCCTGCTTGCAGGTCCTTTAATCCACTGAGCTATTTGGCCAGCCCTAATTTTTTTTTTTTTTTTTTTTTGTGGTATCAGGGATTGAACTTAGGACTTTGAGCTTGCCAGGCAGGCACTTATTCCACTGAGCTATATCCCTGGTCCCTCTAATATTTTTAAAAATTGAAAAAAAAAAAAAATACAAAGACTCAATGAACCAAAGAGCTGGTTCTTTGAAAGCATAAACAAAATTGACAAATCCTTGTTAAGGGCCATTCTATATAATTTTTGGAGAAAGTCATCTCATAATTAAACTGTAGTTATGGAAATAACTATGTGCCTCCAGTCACAATTGAGGTTTCAATGGTCCTACGATGCTACAGGGCAAGATTACATCAGCTGAAGACATTCTGAATTCCTAAGAACTGAGCAGTAGTAGCAGTAGCAGTAGGTTTCACATGGAAGATAGGACAAACTCCTTTTAAGCCTGTTATCTCCTCCCACAATCCTCACCAACATAAGAGCCTTATCAGTATATGATTACCACACCCTCTGAGTCATCCAATATGCCCTTGGATTATCATGTGCACCCAATGAATTGTGGCTAGCTCAGAGTGTGTTTCTGCCCATCCTGAGGCACTGACCTCCTAGACCCCGTCATATGTTATTGAATTCGTCTGTCTCTTTTGTTGTACCCTTTATATAGGCAGTTCAGGATCTTAGCCAGGTGCTGATAATCCTTAGGCAAACTTGCCAACAGAAAAAAAGAAGCCATATTAATGTAATTAGAAATGAAAAGGGAAGCCGGATGTGCTGGCTCACGCCTGTAATCCCAGCACTCGGGAGGCTGAGGCAGGAGGATTGGTGCGAGTTCGAGACCAGCCTGGGCTACAAAAGTGAGCTCAACGCTAGCCTCAACTGCATAGCGAGACCCTGTCTCAAAAAGACAAAAAGAAAAAAAAAAAGGAAAGGGCAAAAATCACAATGAATACCACCAAATCCAGAAGATTATTAATAATTACTATGAAAAACCATAGCCTAATACACTGGACACTCTATAAGAAATGGGTAGATTCCTAGACATGTATAAATTACCCAAACTCAAGAGTACAATAAAAGGACTGAAAATGGAAGTAGCAATTAAAAACCCACAACTAAGAGAAGCACAAGATTGGAGGGATTCACCACTGAATTCTACAAGAGCTTGAGAAAAGATCTAACACCAATTTTCCTCAAACTTTTTAATGAAAGGGAAAGAATAAGTCCAAACAATCCTGAAAGCAGGTTGTACCTTGATTCTAAAACCAGA
This sequence comes from Myocastor coypus, assembly GCA_004027025.1. Lineage (NCBI taxonomy): Eukaryota > Metazoa > Chordata > Mammalia > Rodentia > Myocastoridae > Myocastor > Myocastor coypus. Next base: position 16,747 of record PVJA010034337.1, on the reverse strand, counting down.
TAAGAACTCAAATGAAAAAAGAAAACTATAGGCCAAAGTCTTTAAGACACACAGATGCAAAAGATACCGGTGCACAAAATGTAAAAATAATCATTAAAAAGATTATGTATCATGACTGAGTAGGTTCCATTCCAATGATACAAAGATAATTCAAAATGTGCAAATCAATAAATGTAAAAGATCACTTACACAGGAACAAGACAAAACTCATATGATTCTCTCAATAGATGCAGAAAAAGCCTTTGACAAAATCTAACATCCATTCATACTAAAAACCTTGAAGAAAACATAAGGACCTAAAGACCTTACTTCAAACTAATAAAAGTCATTTATGAAACTTTTTTGGGGCCTGCTCTGAAAGTCATTTATGAAAAAACCAATAATAAACATGATTTTTACTAGTACATATTTGCAAAACATGTTTACATTTCTGTGCAGGAATGTAAGATATGTATCTTTCTTTTTTTAATTCCCTTTTAATACGTCCATCTCTAGATCGCACTCCCTTTAAGAATCTATCTCCCTATTTTCTATTATCTTTTACTTTGTTCCTTATTTATAATTCAGCCTTCTCATGTAAGAAAAGCCAAGTGATATTTAAGCTGTGTGTCTAATGCAGTGGTTCTCAACCTTTCTAATGCCGTGACCCCACAATACAGTTCCTCATGTTGCGGTGACCCCAAACCAAAAAATAATTTTGGTGGCTACTTCAAAACTGTAATTCCAAATAAATAATACTTTCCAATGGTTTTAGGCGACCCTGCGTTTTGGTCATTTGACCCCCGCCGGGGTTGCGACCCACAGGTTGAGAACCGCTGGTCTAATGTTAACATTATCGTCTCAAAGTGCATCCATTTTCTTACAAATGACTTATTTTTGTTGTCAGTGGTGGTACTGGGGATTGAACTCAAGATCTTGTGCTTGCCAGGCAGGCACTCAGGCCACTAAGCTATATCCCCAATCCCCAAGATCTTTCTTTATGGCAGACTAGTATCCCATTGTGTATAAATAATTTTCTTTATTCACTGTTAGTTATTATAGAGTTATATGGTGAGAAACATGGGTACAGATCCAATCTTTTGCATATGGATAACGAGTTTCAACATCATTATAGAGGTTATTTTCTCCCCCAGAATATGTTTTGTCTTCTCTGTTAAAGACATTCTTGGGATTCATGCATCCTCTATTCTGTTTCATTGATACTCGTATCTGTTTTTGTGCCAGTATCATTCTATTTTTACTACTGTAGCTTTGTAGTATAACTTGAACTTTAGCATGGTAATGCCTCCTGCTTTGTTCTCTTGTTACTTAGGACTACTTTCGTTGTTTTCAGTCTCTTCTGGTTCCCTATGAACTTTAGGATTATTTTCTCCAATTATGTGAATACTCTTGGCATTTGAATTGAAATTGTGTTAAATCTATATGCCATTTTACAAGTATGGCTATTTTGACTATACTGGCTCTGCCTACCTAGGAACAGGGATCTATCTTCAATTTCCTTTGAAGAGTACTGTACTATAGTTTTCACTGTAGAGGTCATTCTCTTCCTTAGGCTAATTCTTAAGTATTTTTCTTGGTGCTACTGTGTGTTAGGAATTTCTTGCTAAGTTTATTACTGTATATAGGAATGCTACTGGTTTTTGTGTGTTGATCTTGTACCCTACTACACAGCTGAAGTTACCTGGTTCCAGCAGTCATGGTAAAAGGAAAACAAACCAGAAGAATTAAGATAAAATTAGACCTCTCCCATAAGAGACCCTAATCAAAACATGACACAGGATTCAGAGGCAGATTTATTTTATTTAGGTCAACAGGCACTGATCAGGATCATTCCCAGATTATCAAGCCTCAATCTCTGGTGATCTAGGCATATACTGAGTAAACAAGTAGAAATACAAAGGAAGAACGGCTTCTCAAATGGGAATTCATTTATACAATGTGCATCATAGTGAACAGCTATGCATCATAGTGACCAGCCATTTCTAATAGACAGGAGCAACTGATATGGAACCTGGACAACTATAAACTGGAGTATTCTGGCGGGGAGACAGGTATTTTCTGCTACATTTCCCCCCTTTTAGTTACTAGGTCCAATTAGAATTTTGGCCTGTCTATTCTGTAACATTACTCTGGCAAGGAAGCAAAGGGATTAATCTGATCTAGGAGAGTATCTAATATGTCATGATATTCTTCAAATCTTGGTCAAATACTTGACTGTTCTATTTTCTTGTGTCAACTAGCCATAGAGTTCAAGGCAGAGAAGTAAGAACTGGGGTAAGCAGAATCCAGGTCAATTAATAAAAACCACAACTAGCAGGAGACAGGGATGCAAAAACCAAGCTGGATAGCACAATTACAAGTGCATATGGTAGGCACTGAAGTAGTCACACTTGGAATCCCATGAATGCTATCCTCAAAGCTTTAGCCGTGTGTTGACCTTTCAAGTGTTGAGGGACAGAATCAAGGCTTGGAGTGCGTTCTCTTCAGAGTGAGCTCTGGAGAAGCTGTTCAGATAAATTCTTTTAGCAGATCTAATTATAGAGAATTAATATGTCCCTGGGTAGACCCCTGGACTGGATTATTTTGTATCACTGGTGGTGGTTTCCGAATGGCAGTTCACTGTGCAGACCTGCAGGACAGTTTTGGTCAAGTTTGTTCAAGGTGAGCACAGCACATCTAGCCTGTCCAACTTCATTCCTAACAGAGCTACTTCTATCAGCAAACAGGGTATGCTTAGCATCTGTCGGGGGGGTAGGGGGGCATTTTAGAACAGTTCATCCCAGTATGACAAGAGGCACCTAGACAGTTCGGTCTCTGACTAAGGTGAGCTGGTTGGTCAGAAGGACAGGGGCTGTTAGAGACAGGTAGGCCACTGGGCATTTCCAGAGAATAACTGCCTGAGTAATCATCACTGTTTTTATGATCCCAATTTTATATAATCCAGCAGCTCCAAGAAATTTGTGGAGGTTTTTGTAAGAAGTTTCTACCAGATATTGTAGCTGAACTTTCATGTCTTTGCAGCAGGCCGTTTGGGTATCATCTGAGAAACTAGCAAGGATAGCTGTGAGGGTTTCTACTGGAGTAAGCAAGTTTTAAACCTCTGGGAGTATCAGTCTAGATAAGCTGCAAAGAGAGGTTGGCTGAGAGGAGCCAAAGGCAAAAGAGGGCATTTTTGAGGTCCAGGCAAGTGTTACTAGCAGACTATGGGTGGCAGATGACAAAGTGGCACTGGCAGCTTGGAGATCTTGAACTTGTTTTTCAGCCAGGAAAGGTGTACTACTATGCAGGTGAGGGTTGTCTTGGGACAGTGCTCGATCACCAAAGAGACTGACGGCAAATCTCAAAGGTAAGTCTTCTGTCATACTTCTGGAAATGAATCTCTCAAAATTTCAGGGTCGTAACTATTAGACATTCTGGGCTGATATAGATGTTATTATTCTTCCCAGGGTGTAAACATTCAGTATAAAACCCAGGACGACAATGGACCTGAGTGTGAAGGCAGCTAGCTGGTTATGTATCAGGAATACGGGCACACAAGCATATATAAGAATTCAAGTTTGATAAATTGTCCTTCAATTTTACAGGATCTGCTTTGCCAAAGTTTCTTTTCAATGATGGCTCTAGTAGGTAATTTTAGTAACTTTAGGCATATTTACTGACTTTTGTCTTCCTTTCCAAGGTCTGTCAGGAGACAGTACAGTACACATCTAATGCTTAGTGACCTTCTGTCTCACTATAGTCCCAGTTTGGATGAGCTTGGAGGAGGACAGTGTCTATCCAAGTGTCAGGATTACCACAGTGGCAGGGACTTTTGACTTTAACCAGGCTTGGGCCCAGCCTAAAATGTGACTGTGCTCTTCATTATTAAACAGGCAGGAGTTACTGATAATTGTGCCATGTTAGAGCTACTCACAAGCAGAAGAAAGCATTTTTTCTCTGTTGCTGACAGCATGGAGATGTTGCCCAAGGTGAAGAACAGTACATTAGGCTGTTATGTAGCTAGATGCCTGTTTGTGCTTTCCATGACATCTAACAGCAACGGGGATCCTGGTGAGGCAGCATGGTTGATGTCCAGGCTCAACAGTGAGCCTTTAGCTTATTCCTCTGGGAAAGAATTTTAAAACTTCAAAACTACAGTTACTTGTTTCAGGCTGAAGCAAGCATCATCTTTCTCTTGAGGAAGAGTCAAGGTTCAAAGTGCAGAGTTAAATGACAGGAAGTTGACTGGTTTGATGTGAAAAAGTCCTCCTAAGCTGCAAGTTTGTACCTGGCAAAAGGGGTGAAAGACAAGAGTCACAGTTGCTTAAGTGATGGTAACATTTTGACAGAGGAAACTTTTGAAGACAGAGAGTTCTATCCCATTGTCTACCAGGAAGTCATGGGTTTGCCCCCAACTTTTCCAATGACCATGTGCTCCTGGAGGCCCAATATGATAAAGCTTGGTTTGGCCTATCGATTCAGGCCTGACAGAGTGCAACTCATTTGTCAGGGCTGATAGTCCAATTTTTTTCTCAGTCAAAATCAGGGACTGGGTATATAGCTCAGTAGTTTAAGCACATGCCTAGTGATTGAACGGCAAGAGTTCTGAGTTCAATCGCTAGGACTGCAAAAAAAAGAAAAAAGAAAGAAAGTGAAAACCAGAAGAATTGTTGATAGCCATCTGGGCATACATTAGATGATGCTACTTGACAGGATAGGCAAGTAAGCAAAAGGCTTTGGAGGGAGGGCCCATATGGCCCAACGCAGGCAATGGCTAGATGGAACCTGTTCACTTGGCTGGAAGTAGAGGAGTCAGGAGTGGGGAGTGAAACTATAAGTGATGATAGCAACTGTGGCAGCCGCCAAGGCTGCCAAGGCCAATTCTTTGCAGTAAGGGACTAAGCGTTTTCACTAGTTCCCATCTAATCTCCCAATGCTCTATATTGTGTATGCTCGAACAACAGTTCAACAAAGGGTCAAGAGTGGATGCCCCTCAGAGATCATTTAGATGCTCACTTGGCTGCATCTTTCACCAGGACTTAGGCACAACTTAGCTAAGGAGGGCCTGAAGCCTGCCTTATGCCATGTGTCATCACCATAGAACCATAGGTGAGGGCCCAATTAGCGACTGTGACCAGTGCTTCCCAGTGTTAGTGCACAGATGGGAGCATCCTACCTATTGCTTACGTGGTTTGGATCACTCACTCACACATTCATTTAATAGGCACTGAGAGGTTAAAACATTCCAACTTTGTTCCCTCGAGTGTGGTCCGAAGTAAAGAGAGGTGATCAATCTCTCTTGCTCAAGCTGAGCAGAACTGACAGGCAAACACACAGATTGTGTCCGTCCTCCTCTCTTTTGGGTCTGATGTCCTCCTTAGACCTCTGAGGACACACAAGAAACTCTAAGAGTGAACTTTCCTGTCAGGACCTAGAGCAGTCCTTGCTCTGTCCATAAGGGCTACAACCAGTGACCAAAGAGGTCAGCACAATCAGTCTTCCTAGCCAACACACCAGATGCAATGAAAAGCAGAAATGATACACAGGATGTGGAGGCAGATTTATTTGTCAACAGGCACTGACAAGGACCATTCTGAGAATATCAGGCCCCAATCTCTTGTGGTCTAGGCTTATATTGCATAAGCAAGCAGAAGTACAGAGGCAGAAAGACTTGACAAGCAGGGGATGTGCATCACAGTGATCAGTGATGTATCACAGTGACCAGCCATTTCTAAGAGACAGGAGCAACTAGACCTGAAACAAGAATTATTATCTAGGCAACAGACAAACTGAAGTATACTGGTGGCAGTGAGAGGGTGGGAAGAGGAGTGTTCTGCTACAGTACAAACGGCAAGAAATACATGACAAAATATCCGCCATCAATGGACATGAACTACAGATTGAAACACTGAAAATCTTCTTCCACAAAGAATGCCTATTACCAAGAAATCAAACAATAACAACTTGTGGCAGATGGAAAAAAGAGGAATACTTCTAAACTGTTGGTGTGAGTGTAAATTAGTATAATCACTTGGGAAATAAGTATGAGATTCCTCAAAAAACTAAAAACAGAAATTCTCAGCTATTCTCCTTTTAGGTATCTTCCTGAAAGAGTTACAGACATTCCATTACAGTGATATATGAATACAAATGTTTTTATAGCAGTAAAACTCTTATAAGCTAAATCTTAGAAGTTTCCCATATGCTCATCAGATAAATGAATTTAAAAAATGATATCTATGGACAATGTAATACTGCTTAATCATGAAGAAAGATAAATTTAAGTTGCTTGTAAAAAAAAAAAAAAAGGATGTACCCTGAAACCATAGTGCTAAGCAAAATAAATCAAATATTGCAGTTTCTTTTATATGAGACACTCAAATTACAAATAATTTAAAGAGAAAAATAAAATACAGATATAAGTAAATAAGGAGATTGATCCTTTGCAAATGGTAAGAGGAACTACAGGTGGAGAGAGGAATGAAAGAAGGGAAGGAAGAGGAAAATAAAAAGATTCAAAGTATGTTATGTATATGTACCAACTCACAGTGAATGTAATCCTATGAAATAGTATTTATTAAGAAGGAAGCTATGAGTATTAATGATAACAATGGTTACAATTTGTGAGGTGCTTATTATGTATCAGACATCATTTGCCAACCACCTTCAACTTTAGTTGTATGTTCTAGAATAATTGTCACTTAATAAAATATTGGAATAAATTCCTTTAATGAAAAATAACTTCCCCCCAAGTCCATACAATGGCTTGGTCATCATCTCATACCATAGTATATCAGTGTTTTTGTTATATCAGCACTCAAATTTCACTATTTAATTATACATAAAATTATGACTGAGCCATATTTGATAGTCAAGTTCCTTTCCTACATTATGTTTCATTCTGGTGAATTTATAAAGGTCTCCACTTACATTTCATTCATCAATCATTATATCTCAGCCTGAAATTCTTTAAGAACACTAAAAATATCCTCTTGACAGAAACAGCTAAATGTTTTTGCTTTGATTTGAGCAATGTTTTTAAATTTTTTAGAAACATCTGTGTCTTCCATCACCAGTCTATACTTGTAAGTGATGCTACTGTCTAGTTTTGATAATTTTAAGTATATTAAGATACAAAAGCTAGATTCAATACTATTTGTATGCAGAAACTGATGATCTGATTTTAAAGCTTATGCAGGAATTCAAAGGATTCAGAACAGTCAAAAACAATTTTGAAAAAAAACAATGACCCCCGTCCTTTATTTCAAATATTACAAAGTAGTCAAAATAAAGTAATAAATAAAGATAACGTATTTTCTATCAACAGTCAAGAAAATACAGTAACAACAGCTAACTTCCATTGGTCTACCTCTCTTCACTTTTTGGCATTCTCAACTCTTATTACTGGCCCATCTCCTTTCTATATTCTCAAATACTGATTTCACCTGTCTTCTCACTCTTCCTCTTGATCTTTGCAGATTTATCTATTTTTTTTTCCTATAATACTAAAACGACTTTCATGAGGATGAACAATTTGAAATGTTAATTTGGAAGTATTTACATAACCTAAGTCTTAATTTCTAGCTCAATAGATCACCTGTCTACCAGCAACACACACACACAAATACTCCTGGGGCTTATTGTGTGGTAAAACACAACCTTAGCAGGTGAAACACGCTGGGCTTGTCCTCAGCACATGAAAACACACACACTAATCATGGTCGTTATTATTTTGCCATTACTTTTTTTTTTTTCAGTACTGGGGATTGAACTCAGGATCCTGCGCTTGCCAGGAAAGCACTTATTTTACTGAGTTATCTCCCCAGTCCCTGGCCATTACTTTATAGAATTATGAATACTCTATTGTGTATGTATCTACTTGTCTTAATTACATACCAAAGCCTCCTATATTTGACTATTCTAAAAAGAACTGTTGCATATGTATTCAACAACCCATTTACTCAATACAATTTACAGATCTTCAATATTTTCTCAAAGCACCTTGCTCTTTTCTTTCAGTGTTCATTACTTATAATTATTTTACTAATATGTTTTTTCCTTAATAAATCAAACTTTATGGCAGCATAAATCTTATCTGGTTTTTTTGTCTTTTTGAGACAGGGTCTCATTATGCAGTTCAGGCTGGCCTTGAACTCACTTTTGTGGCCCAGGCTGGTCTCGAACTCGCACTGATCCTCCTGCCTCAGCCTCCGAAGTGCTGGGATTACAGGCTTGCACAATATTATCTGTTTTGCTTACTACTGATTGCTTAGAATTTAGCTCAGTGCTGGCAAATAAATACATATTTGGTAAATGAATGACAGAATATTATTGGTATTTAATCTGTTCTGAAACTAAGAAAAAAAGACAGTGCTTCCTAATTCATAACTTCAATACCAAACCTGACAAAACATAAAAATATATAGAGCTATTTTTTGTGAATATAGCCATTAAAATTCTAAATATATTCACTGGCAAATATAACATATCAAGACACTAAAAGTTTCACAGAGATCAACCAGCAATCATTCTAGGAGTACAAGAAATGGATCAGTAAACAGTAAATCTGTAAATTTTACTAACCATATCAATAAATCAAGGAAACAAATTACAAGAGTATGCTGGTATGGGATAACGAAGAAGAGCCATAAATCAGACTTTCAAAATAATGTTACTATTAAATCCTTTCCTAGCAGATAGCTTATAGCATACAAATTGTGTCACTGCACAGTATTTTTTATTTATGCCCCTCATTTTCAGCATGCTTAATCTGAAAAGCAAAGATATCCCCAAAGTTGCTCATTTAATAACACAGAAAAATAGCCTACGTTACAAATTCCCTATGATCAATGTGATCATTATACATATCAAAAGTGTACTAGTTAGATGTGATGCCACACACTTGCAATCCCAGCACTCAGATGGCTGAAGCAGAAAGACTGCTATGAATTTGAGGCCATCCTCGGCTACACGGGAAGTACAAGGCCAGCCTGCTTGTCTCAAAAATGTGCCAATAAAATTAATTTTTTAAGCACATGCTCACAGACTTTTAAGAACATGGTGGAGTGGTGAGCAGCAGAGATAGTATTGGTGTCCAAAGTTGGAATATAACAATGCGAGGAGGGAATCAGGTCCTCAGTATGCAGGCTTCAACAGAAGCCCACAGGGAGGGTGAAGAGAGAGTTTTTAATAAAGGAGGTAACAGGTGGCACTTTCTCCCTTAGTCTTTGCTGTATGGGAGGGCAGCTCAAACCTGCAGATACAAGGGTTGAGGTCCAATAAACCTTGTGACCTCAGAGTTCTCAACAGAGAAATGAACTAGTAGAACACAGCAGTGGACACAGTAGACTACAATGGCTAGTAAGTTATCTGGGTCCCGATGTCCCTTCAAAAGAAAGAAATGAACTAATAGTCACCTTGAAGAGGGGCAACCCACGCTTAGAATTCAAAACAGATGCAGGCCAGCTCTATTTAGTGACTCCCAGTGTCAGGCTGAGGGTACCAAATTTAAACTGACAGGAAGTCAAGGAAGGAACTGAGTTCAGACCAGCAGGAGATACAGCCTCGCCACAGAAACTAAGCTAAATTTCAGCAGAAGTAAAGGTATAGGCTTGTTATCCACTACCCTGCTATAAATCATATAACTATCGAGATTAAAAATTGAATCGAAAGTATATGCAGCAGAATGAGCCAATGTGTGGACAAAATATCATACAGAACATTGAACTATGGTTAATGATCATTAAAAGAAAAATTTCCTAAAAATGGCAAGGAAAGCCAGGCGTGGTGGCTCACGCCTGTAATCCCAGCACTCGGGAGGCTGAGGCAGGAGGATCGGTGAGAGTTCGAGACCAGCCTGGGCTACAAAAGTGAGCTTAAGGCCAGCCTGAACTGCATAGCGAGACCCTGTCTCAAAGACAAAATAAATAAATAAATAAATAAATTTTTAAAAATAAAAATGGCAAGGAACCATGAAAAATCTAGCAGCTGCTAGATGATACAAAAAATGAAAGATTGCAATCAATGAAAAAGCCATATAATGCAAATTACATTAATAAGAACCTCTCTTCACAGAAGTAATGGCAGGGTAAGGAATATATTTGAGCTGCACAGTGTCTGCCTGGCAAGTGTGAGGCTGCGAGTTCAATTCCAGGTACAAAAAAGGGGGAATAAAGGCAGAAAACCTCCCTGGCAGGGAAAAGAATTTCACATATAAGTGAGACATACAGAACTTCAGAGGGCCATCTAAATAACTCAGTGGATTAAAGAGACTGCAAGCAGGCACAAGGTCCATGGGGGTTTGATCCCTGGGCCTGCCATGCCAGCCCCTCCCCACCCCTAGGGCATGCTGAGCCCAAAATTGAGATTTGCAATTGAGACTGGGTGTGGTGGTGTAAGCACATGTAATTCAGCTCTTGGGAGGCTACAAACAGGCAGATCACTATGAGTGTGATCTAGTAGTGAGACCCTGAACATCCTGTACACCCTTTCCTAAAATACAAAAACAAACTTCATATTTGGTACAGGGTCTCACTATGTAGCTTGGACCCATAGTGATCTTGTTTTCAGCCTTCCCAGGTGCACCACCAAAAATAAATTTAACAGTGTTCTTCATGTATAAGACACTATTAACTTTTTTTAAGTTCTACAAAAAGTAGAAGTACAACAGCAAAAAAGAAATTCCATCAAATATATACAAAAAAGCTAGGAAGAGTACTTTGGAGAGATTTCCATACTGGACAATGCAAGGGACCCAGTCTACTACTACCCTGGGGGAGAGAGTATGCTTGTGTTTTTTTTACAGATAATGTTAAACAGCCTATTTGGGAACAAGAACTGCTATCAGGCTACACCATGATGCCAGATCTGAGAAAAAAGAGGAGGCCAGATCCAACCTGGGGCCTACTGAGGAACTGACAAAATGGACATCTAAGGTTTAAATGGATGGTAAAATACATAATGATAATTGAATTAAATTTTACTAAATATATGGCATAGATAGTATCTACAGATGAGAGATTTTACTTTTCCAAAGATTTTCTGATAAGAGATCTCTGCTTATTGATAACAAAATCTGACTAGTTACCATTATAATAAAAAAATTATTTTACAATAGCATTACTGTAAATTAATCTGGCCAGAAATATTTGAATACACTCATGATTTTGAAAAGATAGTTATCTTATGGTGTATTTGTCTACATGTGTGTCATTCTGTGAACAGCTGTTCCCCCTTTTGTTGTTGTTTACTTTTTTCCTTTTTGGCCATGTGTTCACAATGCAACATTGGATACACAGGCTTAAAAGCATGCTTTTTTAAAAGTTATCAGCTAGTCTAAGTCATGTCAAAATTGGTTTATATACAGTTTATCAAAAGGTTTAAATTAATTCAGCAAAAATTCCTTAGAAAAAAATTTCAAAAATTATTGGGACTCCTAATGATGAATAAGAGGTGTGGCCAACCGTTGGCTCATCAATGAGGAGCTCCCAGTAATCTCAATAGTCTCTTAGGAGACATTCTCAATAAATTGGTCACTGGTTTAAAGAAAAAAAGTCTTTGAAAAAAAAAATACAGTTGGGTTGTCTCTTTAAGAATTGGTTTTGGGGCCCAGCGGGATGGCTCAGTGGTCTAAAGCGCCTGCTTGGGAAAGCTTGGGCGGATTCAGGGACCGAGGTTCGATCCCCGGCACCACATGCTGTGCCAGCCCTGTCCTCGGGGTGGGCTGAGCCGGCCATAAAAATGAGTGAATAAACAAAGGTTCTGAAACAAGAAAAAAAATAAATAAATAAAATTTAAGAATTGGTTTTGGTATTCAACTAAATTAAAAAAAAAAAAAAAACAAAGGCTTACAAATGTGTATGATAACTCATTATTGTTAATCTTATGGTGTCTTAAATGTGTCCATGATTCCAAGTGTACACATCTTCTACAATGTTAAATATTGCTTATTGTGATGACTTTCAAATTGAAAAAATAAATGGAGTAAAGGAAGAAAAAGCCTTGTGATGTATGTCTCATTTAAGGATAATTAGGTGAAAAATTCATATATATTAGATAAAGATTAGTTAAAAGGGTTATGTCAAAATGAAAATGTAAGCATGTCACAAAATGTCATAAAAATAGCCTGCTACAATGTTGTATATGATTTGACTTCAAAAACTTTGTGTAAAATCATGTAATTGTTGTTTGTTAATATTCTCTAGGGATTTAAATGTTAAAATATTCACGCTTGTTCCATTTTGTGTCTAAGGCTTAATATTCGGATAGATTGTAGTGTTAAGTTTACTGCCTCTGTTACAGAATAATGTCCTTACACTTTCCTTCTGGATGCTTAATAACTAAGGTTTACAGACCCAAAATCGGAGAGATAGATGGGCTAAAAGGATAGCCAATGTTTTGGCCCTGGCCCCTCAAGGTCAGTGAAGATTCAGTGTTGTAGACAGCTGAATTAGATAAAAGTATTATAGGCAGTCAGACAGGGCCAGGCTCTCAAGGAAACTTAATGGAAGATCAGGTGACTATACAGCTTTACAAGAGGCATACTTGTGGACCAGCCCTCAAGACAAAAGAAATAAAAGTAGCCACATACTTTCCTAGGAATGCTCATCAGGGATTAATATTCTAAATAGGTATCAATCACCTTAAAAACACCTAAATGAGTCAGTAACCTAACCCCCAACAGGAAGAGACCCTGTTCCTCTTCAAGCCTACTTGTTACCTGACTCCCTTCCCCATTTGGTATTGGCTTTAATCAATTTTACCTGAGCAATGGTGCTTGTAACCTCATTGGTTGACCATAGTTTTGTCCCACCTCATGCCCACACAAGTGAGTTTCCATGGTTTTCACCTTAGACCTGCCCCACCACATGGTTTTACACTATAAAAGTCCCTAGAAGAGACAGCTCCAGGGGGACCACCCACTAGACAGCCCCCTCCTGTCCTCTTGGACAGGAGCTTTTTTTCCTTCAATAAATATGTTCTGCTCATTATCTACGTTTGTTCCTAAAATTCATTCTTCGGTTTTAGAGAACATGAACTTGTCCCAGGTGCTTTTCAGATTGGGAGATCAGTTTTCCCTATATCATTTGGAGGTTCCTTATGAGAAGTCATCCACACCCCAGATCAGTTTTTTCTTCTCGCATTATCAGGACATAAGAAAACCTCTGCTGCGACCCAGATATTGCAATTAAGGACATTATAGGGCCACAGAAGAAACTGATTGATGACATATGGTGTGCCTAGGAAGAGTCACCTAGAAAGAAAAAATCTTTCAGGCTCTCATAGAGAGCAAATTGATCAAGCAATGTCTGTGATTCATCCAGATGGTTGACAATGATAGAAGATCTACAAGGTGCTATATACAAGGTTCCAAGCTAAATCCTGAGGAGATTGGGCTGAACTTGTCAGATAGCAAAAGTTACACTTGTATTTATACAGGTCTGGCTTTAAGTTGGTCTTACCATCAGCAGAAAAGTATAGCCATGAGATATAAAAGTAATGCCATACTAATATTCTAGGCTGTAAAAAGGCTCAAGTGAACTACAATTAATAATTATCAGCTGTGCTAAAAATGTACTACTACTGTGGACTCTTGGACTATATAGGGTTGATTACATTGAATTCAAGTACCTACAATCATTGGACTGATATTAAATATAAAAAGATCCCGTAAAGACTTCTCCAAATACAGCTTCTCCAACTGCAATAAAACACCCATCTTTTTTTTTTTTTGTCTTTTTGAGACAGGGTCTCACTATGCAGTTCAGGCTGGCCTTAAGCTCACTTTTGTAGTCCAGGCTGGTCTCGAACTCGCATCGATCCTCCTGCCTCAGCCTCCCGAGTGCTGGGATTACAGGTGTGCGCCACCACGCCCGGCCAAAACACCCATCTTTGACAACACAAAAAAAGGGTTTGTTGGGAGCCACAAAAGGTCAGGAAATTGATCAAGTGTGTGTAGTTAGGACTAGGCCTCAGTGCCTAAAGCAAACAAGCAAGCTACCCAGTGCTGAGAAATATATCCTGTCTGGTTCAGGCCAGCTATTAGTTGCTAAGCAACCTGGTGTCCTGTGATACAAACTTTGCCAGAAAGTATAAATAAAGTACCGTTTTTGTGTGCCTTGAGTTAAGTCTTGCCCATCAGGCAGACTGACCACTTAGCCCAGCTTTCCGTATTGTCTATCTTTCTCATTCCTACTGCAGTGTCTCCCTGAGGTAGAACTGTTTGCAGTAAAGCCAACAGATCCCTACAAAAAAGGGGAACATCAGGAAAATAAAATTAAAGGATAAAATATGTATCAGTTATAACCATCAATATAAATACTTTTTTTTTTTTTGTCTTTTTGAGTCAGGGTCTCAGTATGCAGTTCAGGCTGGCCTTGAGCTCACTTTTGTAGCCCAGGCTGGTCTCGAACTCTCACCGATCCTCCTGCCTCAGCCTCCCAAGTGCTGGGATTACAGGCGTGCGCCACCACGCCCGGCCAATATAAATACTTTTAATTCACCAATCAAATGAAAAACACTGGCAGAATGAACCATGAAGGAAGACCCAACAATATGCTGCATACAAGAAACACATTTAATTAAAAAAGAAATTAACAGACTAAAATTCAAAGTATGGAAACCTGGAGAAAAAAAAAAAAAGCAAGGTTAGCTACTGTATTTCCAGATAAAGTAGATGTCAAATCAAGATTAAGAGATAAAGAAGTCAAATCAGGGCCCAGCGGGATGGCTCAGTAGTCTAAAGCGCCTGCTTGGGGAAGCTTGGGTGGCTTCAGGGACCGCAGTTCGATCCCTGGCACCACATGCTGCGCCATAAACAAACAAAGGTTCTGAAACAAGAAAAAAATAAATTAAATTAAATTAAAAAAAAAAAAGAAGTCAAATCATTTGTGGTAGTTGATACATTGTGTCAACTTGAGGAAACTTGGCTGGATAGTCTGGGTTGGCTCCAGGATATGGGGGCCCCATCCTGCAGGATGCAGAGGGCCTGCCCTGGGATGTGACAGGTTCTACTCTAGGGGCAGATGGGCCATCCCAGAGTGACTCAGCACAAAAAGTATATTAAGAAAGTTGAGGAAGACTTGGTGCAAGCAGCCCAGCCTTTGGAAGAGCTTGATCTTTGCAGCCACGCCACTTTGGAGAAGCGCTGCACCAGCACAGAATCTGGAAGAGTGAGGCTTGATGGATGCCACAGCTGTTGCTCTTCCTCTGTTCTTCATTGTTTCCTGCCACCTTGGAGCCAGCAGAGTATGAACTGAAACCTCCACAAACTGTGAACTATCATTGTAAAACGAATAATCCAAGAGAAAGAGGTAACTTTCAAAAATATGTGTGTTATGGTTTGTGTATAGGTGTTCCCCAAAGCTTCATGCAGCCATGGGGTGGCTTCTGGAATTTCTGATTGGTTATTGTGGGTGTGGGTGTGTGTTACACCTGCCCTGGGCAAGTGATTTGCATTTCAATGTAAGAAAGGAAGAGAAGCTAGCTGCTTGAGCTGCTGCTGCTCCTGCCTTTTGCTCTTGCTCTTGCTCTTAGCTGCTGCCATGAAAGGTTGCCCTCTGCCATGTGCCAATCTGCCTTGAAGCCAGCTGAATATGGACTGAAACTTCCAATAACTGTGAGCTAAATAAACCTTTCCTTCCCTCATTTTGAGTGTTGGGTGTTTGTCCCAGCAATGAGAGAAGAGTAACTGAGACAATATGCATCAAATACTAACACACCCAATCATGTAAAACAAATATTAACAGACATGAAATATCAAATAAGCACTAACACAGTTGTAACAGGAAAACTAAGTCACTGTCACAAACAGATCGACTAGACAAAACAATAAAACACCAGAATCAAACCCAAACATTTTAACAATTAAGACTTTCTAGATGTCTACAGTGTCCACCCCACATCACAATACACATTCTTCTCAGGTGCACATGGGACAGTCTCCAAAACAGATCACATATTACTAGGTCACTCATGATGCTTAAGTAAATGCAAAGGAACAAAAATTATCCCATGCATATTATCAGTCTATAGTGGATAAAACTGAAATGGCAAATGAAACCATGAGAACTTCATAAATGAATGGAAATTAAATAGCACCCTCAACACCAATGTGTCACACATGAAACTAAAGACAGTTTTTACAAACACATAAGGCTACATAACATACTAGAACTCATGGTGCCTTTTTTTAATGCATTGTAAAAATACATTACAGGGTCTACAAGATCTTATTACACAGTTTGGACTTGTAATGATCCTTCTGTTTTCAGCCTTACAAACGCTGGGATACAGGCATCCACTACCAGTCCCACTATCAGTCACTGTCTCATTGGGCCCCAGGGGTGGGGCTGGCCTAGCCCACAGGAAGATGAAACCTCGGTTCCTGTGTCTGCCTACGCAGGCGCTTTAATCCACTGAGCTATCTGGTAGGCCCTGATACTGGAACTTATGGGATACAATGAAAGCAGTTCTACAAAGGACATCTATAGTGGTGAACTCTCACATTTGAAAAACAGAGGAGTTCAAATAACCTAAGGTTGAACCTAAAATTTCCAGAAAAAGAACAGCAAGTCAGTCCTAAAGCTTCTACAAGGGAAGAAATTATAAAAATCATAGTAGAAATTAATGCAATGGGAGACTAACAAAATAATACAAAGAGTAAAAGAACTGAAGAGTTGGTTCTTTGGAAGATTAAATGAAATCGACAGCCCTATCAAAAAAATATGACTCAAATCCTTGAAATTAAGAAGGCATTATTATAGATCTT